>JAOSBP010130030.1:0-22366 GCA_027563825.1 Erythroxylum mucronatum
ATAGCTACCACTCATTCTAGACGGTAGGTAGCATCAGACCGCTCGTAACTGTAGGAAGCTATCGGAGGGATTTGAGGCTCTGGTATATTGAGTAGAAGAAAATACAGAAAAAGAGAGAGGGAAAAAAAAGATTTGAGACGAAAAGAGGTGTCCAGAAGCAAGTGGGGTCTTTCACTAGATATTGCGGGACGCAAGCAGGGAAAGGGGGGTGCTCGATACATCCACCTGCTCCTTCCTTGTCTGCATAGTCTTCTGCAGACTTGAGGAATTCTCTTTTCTTCATTCTCCCTTTCTCTCATCATCTCCTTTTCTTTCTGTTTCAGTATTCCTTCACGACATCCTAAAAGATGGCTACACCGACTGACCCCGGCGCCGTTGGGCTGGTCGCCTCGGACCACGTCTACAACGAGGAGGGGCTGCAGGGCGTGGACGCAGTGCACATCGACCAGCGTTACGGCCAGGAGCGCGATAGGCGGCTTCGCCAGGACATGAACGAGCAGTTTATCGAGATCTCCACCTCTGACAAGTTCTCGCAGTTCGGCGAGGATCCCTTCGTCAACCCGGCCGACGTCAAGGATGTGAAGAGCATGTTCCCCGAGCAGAAGTGCAAGGTGCTGGTGCTTGGCGCCGGCTTCTGCGGCCTGCTCTACGCGGTGCGCATGGTCGAGGCGGGCGTCAAGCCGGAGGATCTGCGCATCATCGATACGGCGGGCGGATTCGGAGGCACCTGGTACTGGAACCGATATCCTGGCCTGATGTGCGATATCGAGAGCTACCTCTACCTGCCGCTGCTCGAGGAGCTGGCGGGAGAGGGTGGAGAGGGGGATGGAAGATGGCGAAGATGGGGAGTGGGGGAGAGGATGAAATGTGAATGACGAGGGTGGGAAGAAGGTGTCCTGGGAGGAGCCCCGGCCGAGCTGGACAGCTGGCCGGACGGTCAAGTTGAATTCCCTCCGGGACGTCGAGAACTCCGTCCTGCAAACCGAGAACCTGAGCCTGTCCAAGGGTTTCCGCGTGGATTCGCTGAGCACCATCACGGGCCGGTCGTAGGCCGCGAAAAACAGGGTATCGTTGCAGTTTTCGGGCGAGGGGGAGCTCCAGCTCGACTTCTGCCAGCGGGGGCGGACGATGAAGGTGTTTTCCGGGTTGTTCAGGGCGGTGACATCGTCGCGGAGGCGTTGGAGGCGCGATATCAGGATGGACTTCGCGGGGGAGGATGGGTCGGTTTCTGCGATGGTGTGTTCGAGTCTGGAGATGGCGGGGAGGTATGCTTCAAACAGCTGGTCGCGCTCGCTGCTGGTGGGCTCGTGAATGTCGAGGGGGAAGCCGGCTTCGCAGCCGCCTTGGGAGGGGTAGACCCAGTTGGGGCTGTATCGGGCTATGGGTTGAGTTTCGAGGGGGCTGCAGTTGAGGTTCAGGGTTAGGATTTCGGTTTGGATGGTGGCGGTCATTGAGATGATGTTGATGTCTTCTGGGCGACTGCGTAAGAACATGGGCATGAGCGCGGCTTGTTCATGTGGCTTGAGGCCCCAGTCGTTTGGATCACTGGAATCTGATGGGCTGTCAGGGATGCTGGCAAAATGTGAGTTCTCACGAGGCCGAGCTATCGGCAATCTCCAGGGATTGTAGAGTTGAACCGATCTGCTTTGGGTGGGCTCGAATGTCGTGGGCTGATGTAACACGGGTATCCTGGGTCGGAATTTCGAAAAGGCCGTCGTCCATGATGACCGGACGACCACTTCTGTTCTTTCCTCAATCGAGACTTGTCTGGTGATGGAGATGGGCACGGAGATGAGTGGCGCGATGACGAGGAGCACGATCCATCGATGGGTTAGCATCAATGACGCGAACTTCGATCGCCTGCCCGTGGGTGCATCGCTGTTTCTGATGACATTGTCGTCATCTCGCTCGATCGTTTCCGCTACGACCTCGTTTGTTGTCCAAACCAGAATTGTTCCAACGGTCACGGGAGCGAAGGCTCCGACGACTTGGTACGAGGAATACCGACATACGAGGTAGACGCAGTACCGTGCCAGCAGGGCGAAAAAAGGCAGAACAGAAATCAGGCTGAGCCACCTGTGTCCGAATTGAGCCGACTTCCGATCTTTACCAGCATTTTGACCTTGAGAAGAGTCCTGGTGCGTTCCCTGTGGATCATCGACGTCAAAGTCCGAGTACGGAAGCTCGTTTGAACGGATCTCCATCACATAATCTGCGTTTCCATTGTTTTGAGGTGGTGCCGACTGTGCTCGGTGGGTTGCTTCGATGCGAAAGATGGCTATGTGGCTCGATGCGAAAAGCCATGCGAAAGCTGCCTTTAGCTCTCGTCGATCTCTGCCACGTTCGGAGCTCTTCCCGTGACTCTAAGCCTGATGTTCCTCCCAGGCTATCGCTTCGCCTCGTCATGGCTCGCTACGGCACCCATCTCATTGGATGCCGCTTATCAGGCTGAGGATCAGTCCCGTCTCACAGACTTGGCGGCCGTGGGGTGTATTGATACCAAGCTCGTGGTGACCAAGATACGATGCTTGTCTTCAGGTCTACAACGAGAGTCCCTCACGTTAGTTAGCAGAGAGCTGATTGTGCATGGGCGTACTCATGGAAGTTATGACTGATGCTTTCCGAAGCACTTTCCGCGTCCTCGCCGCTTTCGGCAGACCTTTGATATGATAGTGCCTAGAATATTGTGGCGTTGACCCCGCCGCAGCAGGCGCAGTGTTCGCTCGGTCTCGGTGCCAGGTTATATTAGGGTATTCGTCGCTTGAATGTTCAGATATTGTTACTGCGGTCCTGCTGAGCCATGGATGCAGACACATGCTGCAGTCACGATTCTGACATTGAGAGACTTGACGCCGACGCGGCAAATGGATTCCTGCTGGCATATCTGCCCTTTCACCGACTGCAATACACCTATCGTCCGCTGGCGAGCGAATTCACGACTCGTGTGCTCCTCCTCGAGCCTGCCGAGAACAGATGCGACCGACTTCGAGGGGTATTCCGCGAGGTCTCCTTGTTGGATCCCGAACCATACGAAGCGCTCTCCTATGCCTGGGGCAGCACTGTCAAGCGGTTCGAAATTGAACTCGAGGGCAGAGTATTACCCATCACCGAGTCAGCTCACACTCTTCTACTACGGATTCGAGATCCGCACTCACAGAGGGCGATTTGGATCGACTCGGTCTGTATCAATCAAGAGGACAATGAAGAGAAATCAGCTTCTGTTGCTATGATGGGAGGCATCTATTCATCGGCCATCTGCGTCATATGCTGGCTCGGCGAAGATGAAGAGGGTGATGGCGCCCAGACGTTCGATCTGGTCGCCAGAGCAGCCGCAGCAGATTATACCGTGCTTCCTGAAAATAGCATGGAAGAGGGCTGTCTGGCAGGTTTCTTAATGCACAATAATTTGCCACCATGTGGGGACCCACGGTGGTATGCCGCCAGTCGATTTTTCGAACGTGCTTGGTTCCGTCGACAGTGGGTGGTGCAGGAGATGGTCTTAGCCCCGGATGCAATACTCATGTGCGGGAGCGTCGAGGTCCACTGGACAGAGTTGATCACGGGAGTGAATTACATGGTCTTGTATGGACTAATTATGGGAGCCACCGCAACGTCTGAAAAGGACTACGTGCTACAGTGGGATGAGATACGCGACGAACCGGTAATCCTTAGGAAACCCGAAGAGGAACGGGATGAGCCTAAAGATGTCGCCGATCTGACTCTGCGATTGAGGGGAGCTAGTGGTTTGATGGACTCCATCAAAACGTTTCAGAATATGCTGACGTTGAAGCTGATACGGTGTGCACACAAAGGGCTCACCGAAGGAATAGACCCATGGTCTGCAATGGAGGCCGCGATAGCCATCGTGTTAAACAGAGACCAAGTAACCCGCTTGGAGATGAAAGCCTTTATACAGAAGCTTGCGGACGAAACCAACGACAGCGTTCTCCTTTCGAGAATCGAAGCCTGTCTCATGGGAAAGGACACTTCAGTCATCCGTCTATGCGCAGCCTTCATGTCACTCCTCAATCTCTATCGCGATTCCTTTTTCCGCGAAGGACCCTCACTAAGCAGTCTTGTGATTGATTTCCCGCATTCAATGGTGTCCGATCCCCGCGACCGTCTTTACGCCTTCCTCGGTCTCTCGAGCGAGGAGTTCGAACCCTCGCTCCGGCCGAACTATTCCGAGTCCACGGGAGAAACCTACACTCGTTTCAGCAGATGGTTCCTCCTCCGACCCGTTACATCAATTTCACATGCCATCCGCAATGCCATGCCATTGATCGAAGCCGGTACTCTCCGACACTCCCCGGGCCTCCGTCTACCTTCGTGGGCTACGGACTTTTCTCACGTTACGGCTGCCAGGAGGTTCACCAGCGGTGGTCATGGGGCTTGGCACGTTTCAGGTTTTGGCCGTTGGCGGGAAATTTCCTCCACAGGCAACGATCTCGAGCTACGCGCTCGTGCCGGTCGGTTGGACAAGATTTGCCGCGTCATACCTCAGCCGTCATTCCCACCCGAAACCGAGGCCGAGTACAGAAGTTTTCTGGACGAACTCGATGAGATGACCGTGCGACGGGCTTCTCGCGAGGAGACCTATCGATACGCGAAGCCTGAGGAGTCATGGATGGAGGTGCAGTGGCGAACGCTGATCGCGAACTTCAATGAGGAAAAGCCTGAACCAGGTGAGGATTGGGGTGAAGAGTACGAGAAGCACGACCGTCCATTGTTCGAGACTTTCGCGAAAGACGTGGGCGAATGGGACCGCAAAAAGGGAATGGTCTCTGTAGGTTGGGGGTGTAATTGGATGATACTTTCGCCCTTCTGTGATGTTTGTTTAACTGAAGGGGGTTTGATCGGGCTTGTGCCGAAGGGGGGACGGGTCGGGGACGAGGTTTGGATTATTGTGGGAGAGACGATGCCTTTTCTGCTACGGAAGAAGGGGTGGGAGGAGGTTGACGAGAAATTCGAAATCGCCGGAGCTTGTTACATTCATGGAATCATGCAAGGCGAGGCGATGGCGGATGAGTCGTGGTATGAAGAGAACATTGTTCTGGTATAACAAAGCATCGACCCTATATTGATGGCTGTGATATAATGCTCATCCACACGTGATAAACTCTCGATCATCAATACTAACTCATGTTTTACAAGGACAAGAGCGGCAAGATAGGCTGGCGCTAGATTACCAAGGCCTACCAGTTCTGAACACAGATTTGAAATAGAAAGTCATTTAAAAGACCTTGTATCACTATGTTGAACTCCGACTTTATCGTCTTTCGCGTGTATTTCCGTTGGTAGTTGGAAGGTTCCCCTTCTTTGTTTTTACCCAGTGTTTAATTCGTCTGGGGCGTATGATGGTAGTGTGCCTAGTCTAGTAATATGACTAGACATAATTTTTTCCAGACCCGCTCGAGTCGGGGGATTTGAACGGTCCTCTCCCGGCCTGCTTCCGATCTAGCATCTTGTCGTCCTAGGAGACGACATTATTCATATGGTCGTAAATAGCAGAGAGACGACTGTCCGAACTAAGACTTTCTAATCTCGGTTGCGAAAGTCGGATGGCAAGGCAATATGGATGAAGGCACGGTCACGTGATTAAGTATGGCTATTGGTGCGAAACGAGGTCACGAGAGGCACTCGAAACCGTAGACAAGACGTTGTTGCATTTCCTCTGCGGATGGTTTCGCAACAATATACCAACCCTGGCCTTTGTCCTGCACTCCAAGGCATGCAGCCCACTCGTCCAAGCGCAGGCGCAGGAATTCGCCAATGAACGTATCAACATTTATCAGTATCAAATTTGCGATGTCCTAAGCTCGCAAAGCAAGGCTCTGTAGACCGTGCCCGACCGAATTGAGATGTTTGCATCAACGTAACTCGCATTTTCGAGAGGGCTTTCTCTCCCTCTCCTTTTCTTCAAATGACGGATGACGAATGCAGCATAAATGAGCCATAAGCCCTGCATCCCATATCCCCACGATAAGACAATTGCTCATGAATTCATCATTGACCATTCCACAGATCCGATGCGGCCTGGCTCGTATCGCCCCGGTCTTGACGCACAAGCATCGCAGCAACCAAGTGTCATCCAACGAGGGCTCTCCCGTAACCGCCCGTACTCTTAAGACCCTTGCCAGTCCCATTTGAGATTATTGAGTCGGTTGTCTCATTGAATCGCGAAAAGCCCGGGACCACTCCACTTGGATGTGGATAAGGTGGAACACGGAGATGCGATGAGCTGGAGTCCAATATACAAACCGCGCCGACAAATTCGCACGGTTATCTGTGGTTGCACGTGTCCTGGGACGGGAACTGCTCTTCCCAACCCGGAGAGCGAAAAATTGCTTGAGATTAGGCCACCTCGTCTCATCTCATCGTATCACTCCCTTCGAGCTCGCTCGCAGCCCCAGCGTTGTTGGATCCAAGCTCATACCGCCCCCCGCCAAGGGAGGAGTCCATCTCGTGCACCCTGTCCTGCATTTCGTACATCATCACCGGTCCATTCTTGCTCTGATGATCCATTTGATCCATTTGATCCATTTGATGGTGCTCCACCGGCTGTTCCTCCATACCATGCTTTAAAGGCTGCGAGGAGTCGGCGTAATCTGGCGCCTCAGGTGGGATGACTCCGTTGCCCCGGGTTCTCCTCCGTCGCCGCCATAACAGTAGACCCAGCACGACGGCTGCGATCACGACGATTGGTACGATTACTCCAATCGCAATGGTCGCGCCGAGGGAGAGGCCGGAGGAGTGGTGCGGGCTGGACGTACTCGTTGCGGAGGATGTCGAGCTCGTGGAGGTGGAGGTGGAAGTCGACAACGCGGTCAGGTCTTTGCTTTGCCATCTGATCTCGAACATGGGCGCGTACACGCTGTAGACGGAGAGCACTCCGGCGTAGGTGGATTGATCGGTGACGGTTACGGTGAGTGGGACTTTCAGACTGCTGGGGACGAGATTGGTGCCGGAACACGATGCGGCGGCAAAAGTGGCTTGTCCTCCTGCGAGGCTGAGACAGGTCTGCGCGTTACCGTTGTTGTAGCAGTTGTAGCCGCTGTCGGTGAGTCAGCCTTTCATCCCGAATGCAGCATCTGCAGCAATTGGCTCACACTGGACAACACCCAACCGCGGTCTCACCGTCTATCAGAGGATATTCCATTTGCCATGCCGAGATCGCAGGACCGTTTGTGGTCGAGGAGCAGGCTGTGGTGTATCCGTGCGGGCAAATTAAGCCAGGACTGTAAAATCCCCAGCCGTTGAAGGGCTGTGTGGGTTTGATCACTCCGGTCGATGCCGGCGGCCAGCAGGATGAAGCGTCTCCCGGTGCGCCGGATGAGCATGATTGAGCCTTGTAGAATCAATCAGAGATCCGGACGGTTTTTCCGTGGAGTTGCAGAAGCGTACCTGGTAGACATTGAAGAATGACACATCTTGAAAGATTGGAGTTGTACAGGTCGCAGGAGGCGTCCATGTGGTGGTTAATGGCCCAATGACGGTGCGCTGCTGCTGCTGAACCGTCGACATGACTGGCGGTAAGCGGGTGCGCAAAAATCCAGAAAGAAGGCACCCGGAACGAGGGACAGGTTATAACTGTTCGCGAGCCAAGTTTCACCATTTCAGCCCTCTTCACGCTTGACCAAACGGGTAGACAAGAGTTCGATTCAGCTGCTCGCGGCAGCGCGCTTAGACCGACTGGCGGGCGTTCGAAAATCCTTCCAACGTTCCATCCAATGACGCGTCAGGCTTCGCCCGCTAAACAGTGGCTAAGCCTACTTTGCGAAACGACAGTCCTTATCAAAGTCCAATCATCATTCTACCGTCGACGGGAGGATCTGAACACCTAAATTGGTGGAGATGGAATTTGAGATCCACAATCTAAATCTAGACTTGGCCGAAACACAAGTTCATATGCCACATCTACCGCGGTTCCCCTTGACGTTCCCACCTCGCTTCGCTGTTTGAGAGTAGCGAATGTCCGAATGTGGCTGAGCCTATAATTTCGAAACATTATGATATGTCCTTTGAGAGCTGCTAACATCCACCTTTCCGCGTCGTTCACCACAGTTTACCAAATTGTCTTTGGTGTGCGATGTCCTAATCAGCCGGTCAGGCTATGCGCGACACGTAATATCGAGTCCAGACATTCAAGACCCCGTACTTTGACAGGTCTGGCGTTTACGCGATATCCATTCAGGTTCCAGAGAGAGTTGGTATATGTTCTCAGCCGCCGATAAATCACCTCTCCAGGGTCAGGCTTTCAGACTAATCATCAGAAGGTATTGATGAGACACCACCTAGTTTTTTTCTTTTTTGATCTGATATTTAGCGTCCAGAGTGGGATACTCGTGCCTTGTGTCGTCGTCTTCTTGTCTGCGTAAGTTTGGACATCTCATGTCGAAAGGCAGACAAGTGTAGATATTTGTAAGAATATCCTTCCTTAGAACTTAGCGGACAAAACGTACGGACCTTGAGGGACCAATGAGAACCCACATTGACTGATTGCCAGTGGTTGATTGCCGAATCGTTTCCGAGTCATATCGAATTATGAGTCGATCTTGTCAAGGACTGACACGGTAGCGGTCTGAATCACGTGCAGTCTTCTTCTACCGGCCTTCTCAACAAGCCTGATAGCCACCTCAAGCTCACCGACGACGAAAGTCTGCTCATTTTCACCATCAAGTTCCCGTGATGGAAAAGCAGCAGGGCTCAATCGTAGCAAGTCCGGATAGCTTACGAAGCGTAGGCTTGGAACACCCTCCCGTTCCAACAACTCCCATCCACCCTCCCAACTGCCAAGCCATCCCTTCCATTCGGTCCCGATTTCGGTTCCCTCCGGTGCCTTGTAAGGAACAAAATCCCTCATCGGCATTCTAGCCGGCAACCTCAAACCCAGAGCCCAATCCTGCATATAGAAGACCGCACCGATGATCTTCTTCATCGTCTTCAACCCAAGCGCAGAGTTCACCATAATCGCGAATCCGCCCTTTTTTCCTCCAGTCAAACCCCGCCTCCTCTCAGCCCCTACCAACCCACCATGAAACCCAAAAACATACGCCGTATACCCCGGCTCATTATCCCCCGAGTGCGCGAAAACTCTCCCATCCACGCACCACCCCAACCCCATCCCCAGCTCCTCCTCCCCGGGATCAACCTTCGTGAGCATTTCGCGAGCGACCTCGAGGGACAAGAACCCGCCCTCCCCCTCCAACGACCTCTGAACCGCCTCCACAGCCCGCAGCAGATCCCTTGGGGTTGTCCACAACCCCGCCGCAGCAGCCACAGGAGCCAAATCATGGTACCCCCTCTCATCCCCCGTCCCGACCACCCACGCAGTGCGGAACGCCTTGGCAAAATCCCCTTCGTCCGTGGGGAGGGCATCGAACCTGCTCCTCGTCATACCCAAAGGGTCCAGCACGAGTTCCCGCATAAGGCTCGCGAAGGGCTTTTGCAGGACGTGCTCCAGCAGAATTTGCAGGAGGAGATATCCCCCGCCTGAGTAGCTGAGTTGCGCGAAAGGTGGGGAATCGAATTTGATCCTCGGAGTGTTCGCCGGGGGTCGGCCGAGGAAGACGTCCTCCGGGGTTGGAGGGGGGGAGTCTCCGGAATGGCCTGGGAAGCCGTGCTGGGAGAGGCCTGAGCGGTGGGAGAGGAGGGAGGAGATGGTTACGGACTTGGCGAGGGTCAGGGGAAGGCCGAGGGAGGAGAGAAGGTCGAGGGGCAGATGGGATGTGATTGGGTCAGAGTAGGAGAGGCGGTTGGAGGTGACGAGCTTCGCGACTGCGAGGGCGGTGATGGCTTTGGAGATGCTGCAAGCTTGGTAGAGGGTTGAGGGGGTTTCGGGACCGGTGGTGATGACGTGGATGGACAGATGGTTGGATTCGTCCAGCAGGGCCATTGATACGGATGGGATGCCGTCGTCCTGGAGGGTGCTGTATGATGCGACGTACTTTTCGAGGTCTTGCAGGGTTGGCATGGTAGAACTTGGTGGGTGGGTAGTATGGTGAAGACAAGTGAATGGTAGAAGTTTTTGTGTTGATCTACAGAAAGGAGAAATTGCCTGTTTTCCGGTAGCGGCAATAGTTCTCTTCATGGACTCGTGGTAGTTCCATTTCAGCAACTCCGGCCTGATCTCGGAGTGGTTGTACTCCGAGCTCCGCAAACCCCGAACCCTCAGTGTATGCCTGAGGCAGCAAAGCTCGGCTTCCTTTGCACGTGATCATGAATCGGGCACCTGCATGCTTCATTGGGCTCCAGTTTTCACCTCTTGTGCTGCACAGCTACAGCGAAGGTCTTGCTAGTCATTCCATGCAGATCACAGATCTCGATTGTAGCCTTGCTGTTCTCGAACGCCATCTCATGATCTCGATGAGAAGGCCGTGCTCGGTGAATGGAGCAAAAGATGGGATTAGACGAATGCATTCCCAACTGCGCCGACGAACATCTTAGCGTTCAAATGAGACTAAAAATGGGCTGCCACCCTCTCATCTCGACTATACAATGGATTCCGTAGTGTACGTAGGCCAGAAACAGAAGGCTGTAAAAAACTCACTTCGTTATTTTCATTCTAGTAGCACTCCCGACCGACATCGACGGGTTGAGGAGATTCCGAATTGATGGAAACTAAATCATATTCTAAGTCAACCTTGAGGGATCCCGACCACGATTAATCTTGAGCACGATGCATCCCAGCAGAGACGCGTTGCGGCTCGTCGGCTAGACCGAACCAAGATCCATGCTGATATCCACGGATCATGAGTGAGCTCTCATGCGCTACAAATAATACAAGGGGAACGATATCATAATTGGTGTTTAAAGAGGTAGGCCCGACTTCGTTCCTACTTCGTAACCCTAATATCGTGCGAAATACCTCACTTAGTCTGCTATAGAGAGAATTCACGTATGCGAATTAGCTGGATAGCTAGACTAGATCGTGCCTAAGATCTGTGAACTTGACCTCACTCTATAAGGTAATGTGCTTATCATTCATCGAGGTGGGTTTGTCATCATCTTTCAAGGGGAAAGCGTGGCTCGATCTAGACAGAATAGGGAATCGGTCCAGCCGACCAAATGTTCGTTTCTCCGGCCACTCCACACAAAATCTTCGTCTAAATCGGTGAGGTCACTCTATCCATGGCCAGAACCGAGCATGATTCTATAACGGCCTGCACAGTCATTTGATCATTTTTCATACGTAAATCTACGTTATGTTCGGTCGAGTAGAGTTGCACAATCCACTTCAAAGGTAGAAACTGGACCATAATATGGTTTAACTTTCGCCCATGGCGTAGTTCCACATGAGCCGCGGCTATAGTACTTCTAGTCGCGCCTGTATTAAAAGCCCCGCACGAAAAGTCAATGGCACGGAGTATATATGATTCCCATTGACGTCTCGTCAATTCATACGAAATCAACAGCGAGGATGTATTGGCCAGTTTCCATAATATTGACCTTGCTCGCAAGCCAAAGTCTTGCTGCTACCTCAGGTGTAACCTGCCGTACCACTTATGGCTCGAGCTCCGTCAAAAGTGTGCGCACCACAACGGTCAACAGGACTGTGACCGCTACGACTGCGAAGCCGCCCAGAGGACGGACGCCAAGGGTTTCGCGTTCGCGAGGAACGGGTTCAATATTTGTCAGCTTTCGGAGTTCGGGCAGAGTTTCACCACGAACTACAGTTTTATCGAGACGTTTACGCTGGGGAACGGGCCCGAGGGGAGTGGGCAGTATTGGTTGATTTATAGATGATTTTTGGATGAGGGGAAGGTTGGGGAAAGGGTGGAGATTTTGAGGGGTGGAGGGATGGGGAGGGCGAGAGGTGACTGTGACGCGATTCTGGGGGAGAGCGGATGTGTCGGACTTCGGTCCCGGAGGCTGTGGACTCGGATGTTGAATTGTTGCTTTTTGCTCGGGAAGGGGGCTTGTGCTGAGGCTGGTGGTGTCTGAGTTGACTATGAACATGCTGGAATTTTGATGAATTTGGTACGGCCTGAGAGTCAATATAGCTTCCTTGTTAATTGATGATGACGGATGGACAGATCACGCATTATTCAGCTTCACACTGATGGATGCATTTACGAAGTCGTCGACTCTGGCACTGATCTGGTCTGGTGACATGTGCGATAGGTTAGAGGCGTAGTAGGTGCCAGCGAAGTCATCGATCATGCGCCGGGCGTCGATCATTGGTAAGTCGCGGTAGCTAAGCGACATCATCTTCATTCAACGCGAGCAAATTTGTCATGCCCGCGTCGTGGTTGTTGTGCCAAGACTCGATTTGTCCCATGCAACAGAAAGATTGTTCTGTGAGATGATCCACGATCTGTAGATCCAGCTGTGTTCGTATCGATAGACGCATTGGTATCGAAGTCCGGTTTTAGATGACCAGCAAAGTCGTTCGAAAGATCTCTTCGATCTAGTTGAAGACGAGCAATGGTAGCGTGAAGAGAATCGAGATGTCAGCAAGGGCAAATATCGCCACCATCTGAGATGCGCAGGCTTGCGAAATGTATGGTTTTGCCTCTGTCGCGTTTTGAGTGTCGCCGATTCATAGTCTTCTAATGATGTGCATGGAACTGAGCGTGTTGTTGCGTAAGGATCACAAGGTGGAACGCATCCATATCACAAGTACATTGTTCTAGCGTTTCGTAGCTATTGCGATCATCCGTTGACAAAGGCTTTGTCCGGCAAGCAGACATCGCGGCTGAAAGGCGAGCTGTTACAAATCCCCGGTTATAGGACGTAGGGATGGTATGTGACCAATCCTGAGTGACCGTTGACAGGTTTGGCAGGGATGGAAAGTTCCACATGCTTTTCATACGAGACTAACCTCGTTTGTGGGACGCTATATTAGTTGTATAAGGGTTTCACTTCTCGAGGACCAATCCGAACGCGGCAAATGACGCTAGGAAGGATTCAGCTCGTCGACGTCGAATTCGCATTCGCATTCGTTGGAACGAATCATCGTTGTAGGAGGGCGACGAAAGGACGTAGGGCAGAGTGAGGCTCATTTCTTCGACCGGTGCGGAATCGGTTCGCGGCGTCGGATTCTCTACAGGGAATAACTCACCCCTCGCTAGATCGGGCTGTACAATGACTGATGTTGCGGCTGAGATTTGCTCCGTTTGAACCATTATGGCACATTAACGAGGACGGATTCTGTCGTGGTGCACGGTGGGGCACGTACCAGATGCGTCGTGTATATAACAGGTTCCATTCGCACGATACCAAAGTCGTTCATCATTCAGACAAACAAGCAAACCTCGAAGACCCTCACCGATATCAGTTTTCTCTTTTCTTTTCATTATTTCCTTATTTCCTTAAGCACAAAAAGTCATAACTACATCTCGAGCAAAATGTTTTCCGTCAACATCATCGCCGCTGCTTTCGCGACTCTCGCTCTCGCCGCTCCAGCTCCGACCGAATCAGTTGCCAGCTCCCTCCCGGCCCCCTTCGCTGTCCCAGTCTCGGATATCGATGTGCACACCAATCTGACTGGACGCGGACTGTTCGATTGGGCCAGAGTGTTCACCTTTGACGGCGAGAATTGCCCCAACAAGGACGACTCCAGCGATCAGGGAATTACGCAAGATGGTTACGGATACCAATGTATTAGGACCAGCAGTCCTTCTCTCTACGTCGTTGGAACGTAAGTACTTGGTCCACAATTTTCTTCAAATTATGATCGGTGGCTGATGAAAACGCTACAGCGGATGCAATACCCGCATTTGGAATGATGCCGACTGCAGCGACAGCTCTTGGACTATCCCCGACAGCCGTTGCTACACGGGTACGTGGCAGAGCGTTTCCCTCGAGTGCGGGAGAGGTCGCTAGATGCTGAGCCACGATCGGGAAGGCATGGAGGAAGGGGCCGAGAGGGAGGTGTAGGAGGTAGAGGTGTTTGTACGATGGTTACACCAATCACAGTCCTTACCGTTGATAGCCTGGATTAATTGATGAGTTCACTCCCGATCGCTTGGCGTCCTTCAAATCGTTCTGATTATCACCTATCGATGTCTTGTTCCATCGTGTCAGGCAGACTGGGCTACATTGGTGGTGGCTGTGCATCAGGCTGCACGGGGGCGGAGTTGGGGATCCTGTTATCGAGACCAACCCCGCACCTCTGTTCTCTCTTTTCTCATTGTCAGCCTTTCCGTTCAAGGATAACCGTTGGCCAGGAACGAGTTCCCCCATCTTTCAAGAATTTTCCTTCCGACCCACCTGACAATGAAGAAATCCAAGTTCTCTAAACTTCCCTGGTTCGACCGCAGACTCCCCGACGAAGATGAAGATGAGCTACCCCCGCGACCGACCGATGACAAGGAAGCACCGCCGCCGATAGATGATAAGGAAGCACCACCACCATACGAGGAAACAGAGCAACCCAATCCCGCCTCTTCGTCCAGCAATGAAAAATTCCCAAGACCGCCGAGCAGTGAGCGCCGCACAACAGTGGCAATCGACTCCAAAGGTGGTGAGCCCAGCATCGAGACCGAGACCAGAACCCGTACCGTCATCAAATTCAGGGACTGCGGCACCGTCACCGGAACCTACGACGTGACCGAAGTCGTCAGGATCGAAGGCAAGACCCACTTCCGCGGCACCATCACCACCGACAAGTTCGTCTGGCTCCGCGATGGCGCCCAGATCGACGGCGACATCCGGGGTAGCGGCATCAACGTCTCGGGCAAGGGCACCCGCGTCGGCGCGTTGCTGCGGACCAAGTATCAAGTCTGGGTGGAAGATGGGGCGGAAGTCAACGGCGACATCGAAGCCGGCCACGATGTGACCGTCTCAGGTGCGTGCGTCGTGACCGGTAGAGTCAGGAGTGAAACGGATTTGAAGGTCGAAGGAAAGGCGTGCCTAGCCGGGGACGTGGAGGTCAAGCGGAACGTCACCGTCGTGGACCAGGCGAGGATCACGGGGAGGCTGAAGGTCGGGGGGAAGTTGACGGTTTCGGGGGAGGAGGCTTTCGTCGCGGAGCACTGGCACGAGTGCGAGAGGAGCGAGAAGGGAGCATGTGTGGGATCGGGGGTCAAGATCTGTGGAGAAGGGTCGTCCGCGGATGAAGAGGCCTTACTGGAAGCGCGTGGTGGTATGAAGGCGGATCTCATAGTGCGTGGGGAGACATGTCTAGCTGGGGAGGTTGTGGCGAAGGGGCATGTTGTCGTAAAGGACAAGGGAAGGATCACAGGTAAGCTGAAGGTTGGAGGGATACTGATGCTTATCGGGGAAGAAGCTTTTGTTGCGGAGCATGAGCATGACTGTGGCGAGAAAGGGAAGGGGAAGGCGGCGTGTGTGGGGAGGGTATTGATGAGGAGTTGTTCAAAGTGGAAGGAAATCAAAGGGTAAAGGATGAGGAACGAGAATTGTGAGGGAGATGCTCCTCCACATGTCAATTGACGTACTCTTGATGTCATCATCTGTACTATGTAATGAAGATAACCAATTTCCATTCAACGAGGATTATCTCTGCTCCGATCGAGCTAAACATATACAATACACAACGTCGATGCACCTTCATGACGGAGACTCTGAGGTTTCGCAGCGATCTGAAACTCATTCTCTCGCTATCATATAGACGCTTTTGAATCGTTCATCGGGACTACTTCCTATCCAAAACCGTGGACATGTCTCACAAAGGCCCTCATGGAGGAAGGAAGTGTTCACGACCATATCTCAGATTCGCAATCGAACCTTAATCACATGCATCCTGTAAGCCTTCTCTACGTGTACTGCGACGTCTCCCTCTCGCACCACTCCACAAACTTCCCCGCCAATCCCCTCCCGTCCTCGCCCTCCGGCCTCGCAGCCTCTTCAACATCACACCTCAACGCCCCAAACCTTCCCCAAGGCCAAACATACGCCCCGTTCCTCGCAGGAGTGACCTCGTCGGCAAGGACTGCCCAAAGCTCAGTGTACGCCCCATATATCGGATCGTAGAGCATCAGCAAATCCTATCCGAAAAACCACGCTCCAACATCAGCCCTAGTCCACCCTCCCTTGATATCCAAGAGTAAACTCACCGAAACCCAAGCCTCCAACCCCCTCCAATGCCGGAACAACTCCGTCCTCAAATTCCCCGGATTGAACGCCACATGCAGCACTTCCTCCCAACCCTTTCCATTTCCCTTCTGCCCCTCCCTCTCCATTTCCCTCCTCCCGAACTCCTTGGCGAAGAACGCATTCCCCACCTTCGTCTGCGCGTAATTACCCTTCGCATCCTGTTCATCCAGCTCCGGCGCACCCTTGGAATTCAGCTTCATCCCCCCAAATTTCGGAGCGTAGACCTCGCTCCCCACCGAGCACGCCCACGCAACTCTCACGGAAGCAGTAGGGGATTTGGCGGCGGTGGATTCGAGGAGAGGACGTAGGAGACTGTACAGCAGGAAAGGACCTAAGCAGTTGGTCGCGAGTTGGAGGTCGTGCGATTGCGCGCTGAGGGAGCCGGGAGGGGGGAACATCACCTTTCCTATCACGTCAGTCGAAGGGTAGAGATGGGGGAGGAGGGGGAAAGGGGGACGTACCCCTGCATTGTTGACGAGGACATCGAGGCGGGATTCGGATTGGAGGAAGAGGTCGACCGCGGGTTTGATGGTTGGGAGGTCGGAGAGGTCGAGTTGGAGGAATTTAACGCTTCCGGAGGGGTTGGTTTGGGCGATCTTGGAGATTGCGGTAGAGGCTTTGGTCGGGGAGCGGCCGGCGATGTAGACTGTTGCTCCTGCTGAGGCGAGGATGCGGACGAGTTCGAAGCCTACACCTGCGTAGCCGCCGGTGATGATGAAGACCTTTTCTCGGGAGAGGATGGGTGAGAGGTTGATTTGGGAGGGTGGGTGAGGGCTACTTACGCGACCTTTCTGGTTCGGGCAGTTGTGCTCGGTGAGGGTGGGCTTGGGGATGAAGAAGGATTGGGAGAGGAAGTTGCCCATGGTCTGACACTGGATGTTGCGAGTTGGACGAGGCCGTGCGGCTGGGCACCTTCGAGAGATTTGGTTATCGTCGCTCGGATGGAGCAAACTGAGTGAGATCCTCAGAGTTGAGAATAGCTGGGATGTTTGAGCAAATTCCAAGAATCAAGTCGCTTACGAATCGGTCACAGAGCTTAGCGAGTTTTACTGAGATGCAGGGGCCTGCTTGCCGGACGATCTATGAACCCTGTGCCTGATGTGAGATGATATGAAAACTGGAGAATCTACGATAAGCATATGTGCGTAATATGCTAGGCAAAGGATATGCAGATCCACTACTGGCTGTCATGGACCAAGCTAACGCACGTTGAGCCCAGAAGCCCATGTATGTAAGACAGTGCGCACACGTCTAGTTCCAACTGCATCTGAACGTACAAGGGTGCGAAACTTTCTCATTTCGGTGAATTGTCCCACTTTGTATCTAATCTCTAGCTAACGCTCGTGAAAACTTCCAATCGGAGGAGGAACAGGCCGGTATCTGAATGCTATCCATCAGTCATCGCTTGCGGAGGAGGACCTGCAGTGCAGGCTGACGCCAGCCGTTGTAAACCTTCTGATTCTCGCCCCAGTCGTCCATACCAGCTGCCAATTCCATGTCAAAGTTCATGATCATGTGCACCATTGCGAGCTTGATGTTGTTAAGTGCAAAGTTGCGACCAGGACAATTCCTTGGACCAACCGAGAATGGCTGCACAACTTCACGAACATCATTACGGTACTCTTCGCCTCCTAACCATCGCTCAGGTAGGAACTGGTCCGGCTTTTGGAAGTTATGACCGGAACGATTGGCGCAGAAATGACTGATGGTAACGACCGTCTAGGCGCATGGTTAGACATAGTTTGGATGATAAGACGTTGAGAAAGAACACTTACCGACGGAGGAATCGATTGACCGACGATGGTAAAGTCACGTTGCCAATCCGGTACCACACGTGAGAATCCGTTGGCGAGAGGTGGAAGCATTCGTAAGGACTCCCACACCACGGCGTCCAGATACGGGAGTTTGTTGAGTGTGTCACGTAGAGAGATGGCTTCTTCATTTTCGAAGAGCTGTCGGACATCACTGCAGAGCTGTTGGTAGACTTTAGGGTGCCTGAGTAGTTCATAAGTCGCAGCTGTGAGGCCGGCCGCAGTGGTTTCACTTCCAGCCAGAATTATAACGGTTGCTTGAGCCTCTATGACATTAGGAGATAGATTCTCCTTGACTGCAGCTTTCTGAAAATGGTACATGAAGTCGGGACGATCCAGGTCTTGCGCCATCCGACGGCGGACTCTCTGAAGTGATGCCTCATTATGTCGTCTTTGCGTTTCACGAACAGATGCAGGAAGTAATTTCGCCAGCAGAGGCGCAAGAGGCCAGAACTTATGGCATTGATGAATCAGGGTTGCCGCGTAGAAGTAATCGACCACGAATTGCACCCATTCGTGGTACTTGCCAGCGCTGACACAGCCCATGTCTTCACCGAAACTGAAATCGGAGTTGATGTCGAACATGGACATGTTGTACCATTCTCGAACATCCACTCCCTTGGAACCGTTCTCCTTGCTGAAGACTTCCAACTGTTCCATTAATCGCTGCATGTGTTCACGCAGCATCGGTGCTTGGTCGAGGAGATTCTTGGATGAGAAGGCCGTGTTCATTGCTCGACGAACTGGAACCGCATCGACGTCCTTTGCCATGGCAATTGTATCTTTGCTGAGGATCATCTCATTGTAGAACATTGGATCTTTAGGTAGCGCAGCAACGCCTTTGCGATAGCCATAGATCTCATCCCAGGCTTTGACGTCGATGAACGAGAGCGTGCTCGGACCGATGCGAACGACATTACCGTACCGATTGTGCAGCTTCTTCTGCGTGAATTGACCCGTGCCCCGAAGCTGAAGGTATGCGTATGGGACGTCGGAACCAGTGAGGTACCAGGGACCCGGGAACTTGGCCAGAGGATGGAGGAATATGTTGTAGAAGATCCGGGAAAGAGTCGCAAATGTGATCTACGTGCTGTTATCAGTCGCGCCGGATGATGCGCAGAACCTCACCATTTCCACGTACCAAAATTACCGTCCCAGAAAACAAGCCTATTGTAGACGTCGATCGGACATGTTGCAGGAAGTCTGACGTAGACAACATATTGTATGATGGGTCGGAATGCAACTGCTAGTGAGTCTTCAGGTCAAAATTGAGACGATCGCTCTGCAGCTCGAGTAGCACCTGCAGCCTGTACTGAAATATTGGCGGGAGTGTTTGTTTGGAATCATTCAGAACGTTGCTGCTTATCTCGCCCATTTCAGCCTTCGAAACGCCTCCTCTTACAGGGTTCCCTTAATCCTGCAATCGCCGCGTCCCTGCATTCAAATGCTTATCCCGTCGCTGATGTAAAGTTGGTTTTTAGGACATCCGAGATCTCGCTTCTCATTTTGTAGCTTTTCTATGTAACGTCAACGCTTTCGCTTTCGGTGATAAGGCCAATTGAAGTTGGATCACGCAAGGGTTTCGTGATCTACGATACGCCAGTTGTTTGCTTTCTTGGCTTTCTGCTTACATGGATGTTTAGAATGGTGAGTGTGTAATCTTCACTCTTTCGGGCTAGTAGGAGGCTGACATGCCTCTACGCTGACGGTGCATTTCCAGGTTTGTTGCGGTCATAAACTATCAACTCGATTCATTGGTGGACTTGATGGTGAACAGGGTATTTCTGTGTCCCAATATCGGTGCGGGACTTTTCCATCTGTACCAGGCGCCACAAGAGACGCGGCGAATTGCTCACCGCTTGACAGACACTTCCAATTACAAATCCGGGGAGACCTTTACTCGTTATGCAGGACTGATTGTAAGTATGACAAGACCATCATGATTCGACCCGATAAGAAACCATAGCGCTACGGACATGTTGACACCGCCATCTATGACAGATAACAGGGTTGGTGATCGCTTGGTGTTCGGCTAGTCTACACAGCATAAGACGCCATATACACGTTGACATTGCACGTAAGCACATCTTCCTTGATACGTGTGGCTTACCAAATCTGATTTGAACATATAAGCTCAGCCGATTCGATGCTCTAAGACGCAGGTAAAAAGGAGTAGATATTGAGTGGATCTTTCGACTCTTCATCAATTTCTCATCTCTGCAACTAACCACAACCATGACTTCCCCCCTCCGCCAGCCCATCAGAGCCCTAATCTTCGACTTGGGAGATGTACTATTCACCTGGTCCGCCTCCTCATCCACCTCCGCTCTCTCAGAGAAGCAACTCCGCTCCATCCTCGCCTCCAAAACCTGGGAAGAATTCGACCGCGGCACCATAACCCAAGCCGAATGCTACCAACGCTCCGCGGAAGAGCACGGCATCCTCCTCACCGACATCCAAACCTCCTTCGACCTCGCGCGCGAATCCATCTCCCCCAATCAACCCCTCATAGCCGCGATCCAAGCCTTCCGCGCGACATGCCGGGACACGGTGAAGATCTTCGCCATGTCCAACATCTCAAAGGAGGACTACGCCTACCTCGCCCCCCAAGTCGCGAGCTGGGACATCTTCGACCAAGTCCTCACCTCGGGCCACGTTGGGTCGAGGAAACCCGAAGCGGCATTCTACCGCCACGTTTTGCGGGAGGCTGAGATCGAGCACCCCTGCCATGCGGTCTTCGTGGATGATAAAGTCGAGAACGTCTTCGCAGCCCAAGCTCTGGGGCTGAGGGGGTTTATCTTCAACGAAAAAGGGGTGATTGACCTACTCAAGCTCATAGGGGAGGACCCTGTGGAAAGGGGGTATAGGTATTTGCTTCGAGGAGGGGAGGGGCTGGCTTCAATTACGGACACGGGGGTTGTCGTGAGGGAGAACTTCGCGAAGTTGCTGATACAGGATGTTCTACCTTCGCTGGAGTTGATTCAGCCGAGGTGGGAGGAGAAACCCACGTGGAATTTTTTCGACGGAGATCCGGTGCTGATTCCTGGGAAGACTTTTCCTGATGATCTGGATACTACGTCGCTTGCACTTTGTGTCGTGCCGCCGAAGCAGGAGGGGAAAGTGGCGGATTTGCTGGATGGGTTGCTGGAGTATGCGATGAGCGATGGGAATTTTCAGACGTATTTCGACTGGTCGAAACGGCGGACTGATGTTGTCGTCAGTGCCAATGTCCTTGCTTGCTTCTTCCTCCACGGTCGTGGACATGAGTTGCCTAACACGTTGAGCTTGGTTCGCGATGTTTTGTTGAGTCGCAAGTATCTCAACGGCACGCACTACTACTCCAATGCTGACTGTTGTCTGTATTTCTTTGGACGACTTCTGCACTCTTCAGATGATGCCAAACTGCACGCGGTACTGGGCTCACTACTCAAGGATCGAACTGCAGAACGGGTGGGACAACCGGGAAGTGCTCTCGAGCTCGCGATGAGGATCATTACGTGTCAGTCCTTCCAAATACCTTGCTCTACAGATGTTACCACTCTCATGAGCATGCAACAGGCAGATGGTGGCTGGCCGATCGGATGGATATATCAATACGGGTCAACAAAAGTCCAGCTTGGGAACCGAGGTGTCACTACAGCCATGGCTATCAAAGCGTTGTCCATGGTTTGAGTTACAAGATGCACAAGCGTGCTACGAGGCAAATGCCAAATGATGTACGACCTTTTCTTCTCAATGTCATGATCCTATATGTATTCGACAATACCGAATACCTCGGCGATGAAAATTCAATAGTGACCTTACACCATTTTAATGTTGTCAAGTCTGTACATGGTTTCTCATCATAAGTTCAAAGCTGAACTGAAGATGTCGAGCCAGCATGGACCTCCGTCAAAGACACCGTCTGGAAAAGGTACAGCCTCAACCGCTTCCAGAGCCCGAGCCGTCCCGCGTCTAATGCTAAACTGACGACATTTGGACGTTTGATATAGAAAGCACCAGAAGGTTGGTTGATCTCCGTGAGTCACACTTCTAGATCGATAAATTTGTGAAGGGCGCAATCGCAGGATGGGACATTCTCTAGCATCTTGATCAATATGTAGAGCAGTGAACTCAAGTTTACAAAAGCTTTCAGCTCCTCTCTCCAGCCTATGACCATCGTAAACTCCTTCGCCAATCCTGCAACAATCGCTATAGCTCATGGAACCTTGTCGCTTTGCTTTCTTGGAAGTGCAGTTTGTGGTAAGGTGAAGAATGTCGAGAACAAATACCTATCTCAAGATCGTCTCAGCCCAATATCACCAATTTCTGTATCTCGGCCGTCCGACGCGATGGGTAACATCACCCCCAGCTTCACTCACAATCACCTCCCCTCCCACATCCTCACAACCCCCTCAAACTTCGCCGTCGGCACCGCCATCCTGACCCAACACCCAACAACCCTCAACGTCACCATCCAAATCCCCCATCCATACCACCAATTCCCCTTCCACCCC
>JAOSBP010130438.1:0-22354 GCA_027563825.1 Erythroxylum mucronatum
GGTCAAATTTGCTTATAATAATTCGTACCATTCGAGCATTCAGATGGCTCCATATGAAGCACTGTATGGAAGGAGATGCAAAACTCCAATATGTTGGGATGAAGAAGGAGAAAGGAAACTGATAGGGCCCGAACTACTTCAGATGACAGTTGATAAGGTCAATCTAGTTAAGCAACGGCTTAAGGCAGCCTAAGATAGAATGAAGAGTTATACGGATGCACACCGAAAGGAGATGGAGTACGAAGTTGGTGAGAAAGTCTTTCTTAAGACATCTCCTTGGAAAGGAGTCATGAGATTTGGCAAGAAAGGCAAGTTGAGCCCAAGATATGTGGGTCCTTATGAAATTCTTGAAAGGATTGGACCGCTAGACTATAGGTTGGCGTTACCACTAGAATTATCACAATTTCATAATGTCCTTCATGTTTCCATATTGAGGAGATATAGATCTGATCCCTCCCACATCATTCAGACCACTGAGGTTCAGTGGAGAGATGATCTAAGTTATGAGGAGATTTAAGTGGAGATCTTGGACACCAAGGAAAAGGTCCTCAGGAACAAGAGAATTCAGCTGGTAAAAGTTTTGTGGAGAAATCATTCTATTGAAGAGGCCACATGGGAACCCTTAGACACCATGAGGGAGAAGTATCCACAACTCTTCAATGGTTCAGGTAAGAATTTCAAGAACGAAATTTCTTTAAGAGGGGGAGAAATGTTGGCCTCCAAATTTTTATTATTTTTATTAGGCATGTTTTAAATCAATGTTGAGGTTTTCAAGATTAATTAGCATGTTAATATGGGTAAGATGTTTGACATAAGTTAAGTGAATTGAAGTATTAAAGTTATAAGAGTGTTAAAGGCAAATTTGGCAAGTCACATAAGTTTAGAAACCTTAAGGCTTTGAAGGAAGGGCAAAATGGACATTGTACAATCATTAAGGGTAAAAAGGAGAAGAAGAAGGATTGGCTTACATTGAAGAAGCCAAAATTGTGAATGGGAAAAGAGAGAAGAGAGGTTTCGGTGGTTGAGAGAAAAAGAAGAGAAAGAAGAGAGTGATGCTAGGTTTTGATTTTTCATAGTCTTAAAGAGTGATTTTGTGATTGTGCAAGAAGGGAAAAAGGTAGAGGAGAACAAGAGTTTTCTTTTAATCCAAGAAACTCTTCAAGTGGTGGAGATTTAAGGTAAGAGCATTTTTAATGCTTTAGATTGTGGAAGGACTTTGGTTCATGAGGCTTAGGAAATGCATAGATTTAAGTATTCTAGGATCAATTTTTTTAGCATGTGTTTCTTTGAGTCCTCATTTGGAATTTCTATTGATTTGGGAATTTTATCCATGTTTAAGAAATTCAAGAAAGATAAGAGGAGCAAGAGGAGATACATCCTTAAGCCAAGTTATAAGCAAGGAAACATTCAAGGTAGGTTTCACTTTTATAATTAAGTAATGAGCCATTAAAGATTCTTTCAAGAAATGATTTTTTTCAACTACCTTATTCATGTGCAACAAACTTACAAGTACATGAAAAGCAAGTTTTCAAAGAAGTGACATTTTGGGCAACAAACTTACAAGTTCATGAAATATGTGTTATGTGGGTTTATGGTAGTCCCTCAAGAATCGTCACGTGCATGTTGACCAAGTTATAAGCTTCTCCCGCCTGCTCGCTAATGGCTCGGAGCTCCTTCATGGGCTTCCTCAAGTTTGCGGCTACACAGGACCATTATATGGGAATGTGTAGTGCGTCATCTTCATGGACTTACCCAGACCATTTTTTTATGCTTACGTGCTCATGAAGTTTTGATATGCTATATGTTCAAAATAAGCTGATATAAATGATGCATACTCATTTTGCTTAAACATGAATTTCGGCATGAAAATGACTTTCTAAATGGTTTTCTTATTACTAGTTATGAAATTGTTACCCACGGGCTCTGAGGTCACCCCTATTTTCCTCCCCATAAGTAGGTGATGAGCAAGAGATTGAGTAATCAATAGCCAAGGCATCACTCCACTGTTGAAATATTTTGTATTTGAAGTAAATTCTGTAAAGCAAGGCTTTAGTTGTATTTTGCGCAACTCATAATTTATGTAATTTTTGTATTTCGGGGACTTTGAGACCTTAATGTAATTGCGGCTTGAAATGCCCTCTAAATCTTTATAAAAACTCTTACCTTTTTATGTCAATGGAATAAGATTTGCTTTTGTCTCATGATTTTCTTTCAAGTTAATACATTTCATCGTTTAGTTTGCATAAGGCAAAGATTAGTGTTCGGACTTCAGGGAAAGATCTGGATTAATCTAGGTAGAAATAGGCAAATGTACCTTCTGGAAAGTTGTAGGTCTTTCTCTTAGCCTTCCAATGGTATATAGTAGGAAACTTTTGACCCAAATGTTCAAAAGTTAGGGTCCTTAGAAGGGTAATTCCTTAGGAGTATCAAGTGATATCGTCTATAAAGACGTATCGTCTGTGATGACGTCACATTGTCTATGATGATGACATATCGTTTGTAAGGATGCATCATTTGTAAAGTTGTATCGTCTGTAAGGACGCTTCGTCTTAAGTGTTGCATTGTCTTAAGTTGACTTTGTTTCGTCTTAAGTTGACTGTATTCGTCTTAAGCGTTGCATCATCTTAAGTTCACTTTGCTTCGTCTTAAGTTGACTGTATTCGTCTTAAGCATTGCATTGTCTTAAGTTGAATTTGATTCATCGTAAGTTCACCGTATTCGTCTTAAGTGTTGCATCGTCTTAAGTTGACTTTGCTTTTTCTTAAGTTGACCATGCTATCATCTGTTCCCGCATTTGTTTGCCTTCGTATTCATCTACTTCTTGCATTCGTCTACCTTATGCTGTTGTATGCATCTACATTCTTCTTCTTCTTGCATTCGTCTGCCTTCTGCTTCGTCTGCTTTTCGTGTTCGTCTGCTTCTTGTTTTGTCTGCCTTTTTTATTTGTCTGCTTTTGCTTTGTCTGCCTTCTTACTATCGTCTGTTCCATATTTGACCCTTCAAACTATAGAATTTGTCTTCAATATCTGCATGAAATGTGTAGATCTCGAAGTCTTCCATCAAGGCATCCTAAGATTATCCTAATCTGCTATCTCTAAGGACAATTATGCTAATTACCCCAAGACAGGGGCAATATGATTAACATTTTAGACATACTTGATTCTTTTGGCCATAACTTCATCATCCAACCTCCAAATGAAGTGATTCTTGGAGCGATAGATTCCTAATGCCTTTTTCTATCCCTCCATAATAAATTTTTGGCTAATAAGGGTTCGTTGAAATAACCCTACAAGGTAGTAGCCATAAATTTGTTATGGGATCTCCAAATGCGATAATTCTTGTCTCTAAATAAACTAGAGACATAGAGCCTCATACGTGCTGAACAAGTAGAATTGAAATTCAATTTTGGGCTTTTCCCAAATTCGGTTTAGAAATAGGAATGATGTATAGTTTTAATGTTTGCCTTGGTGGGGGCACGTCACCCTTGTGGGATACGCCTTCAGATGTCACTTAGGACGTCAGGCCCGTTACTCACGAGGGTGGGGTGTCTAACACTTATGGTATCAGAGCGACTAGGTTTAAGAATCCAAGTTTGTGACCAGGTTTAGGTCCAAGTTTGTTTAGGTCCAAGTCTACAACTATGTTTAAGAGTGTCCTAGACATAAAGTGGGTAGTTAACACATGAAATGAACATGCATTGTTTTAAAGTGAATAACATACATTGTTTTGAATTGTTTTACAAGATTTGGAATTGTTTTAAATGATTTTAATTTTTTTAATATGATTTGAAGTTGTTTTACATGAAACATGAACTAAAGGTTTTGAATGTTTTAAATTGAATGAGTGATTATGCCACCTCGAAAGAAAACTCGAGGAGTTGTGACTCGATCTAGCTCTCACCAAGGAAGCACGGATGAATCTTAGTCCTGCAAAATACTAGGACACAACTTGCTCCTGATTTAGAGGCACCTAGTGTGCAGTATTAGGTGCCACCACTGCCTCCTCCTATGCCTACTATGGACCCGCGATTCTTGCAAGCCTTCGCTCAGGCTTTTACCTATGCCATGGGTCAAAGGTCACAAGTATCAGTGCCAGCTTCAGTTGATAGAAGTGGGCAATATGATAAGCTCCGTAAGTATGGAGCTCTAGATTTTAATGGGATTATAAATCCGGAAGAGGCAGAAGCATGGTTGAAGAGGACCGAAAGGGTCCTGATTAAGATGAAGTACTCTGACGAAGAGAAGCTGGAGTATGCAGTTAGCTTGCTGTAAGGTGATGCTCTTCATTGATGGGAATCAGTGCCCCATAGTCAGGTGATGCCTTTGGTGCTATCATGGTGGGACTTTTTGGAAGCTTTTAGGAGGAAGTACTTCTCAACGGTGTGTATCCAAGAGAAGGCCAATGAGTTCCTAAATCTCACACAGAGGGACATGAGTGTGAGTAAATATGAGCTAAAGTTCACTCAGCTTTCTCGATATGTCGCCAACATTGTGTTGAAGATAGGAAGACAAGTGTTGCAAGTTCGAGGAAGGACTGCAATTGGGGATCAGGGAGAAAGTCTTGATCCACAATTTTTGTGACTACCAGCAATTGGTAGATGTTGCACTCTAGGCTGAGAAGCTGGAGAATATCAGAAATGAAGTGAGTAGGAAAAGGAAGAATAGGTAGTAGTCTGCTAAGAAGGGAATAAGTGCTCTAAGGCTTAGGAGGGGTACAAGGAGTTACCATACACAGAGTGAAGTGGGAAGTAGTGGCCCTACCAAGAACAAACAGGCAAAGGCGGTGTCAGGGCAAGCCTCAAGTGTTGGACGCACAGGAAGGACAGGGGGAGCAGATACACTAACCCTTAATGTTGGCATTGTAGGAAGCTTCACAAAGGAGAGTGTTTTAAGTTTCTTGGAGCATGTTTTCGAAGCGGGGAGAAGGGACACATGATTCGGGATTGTCCCCAAGTAACAAGGCAAGAGGGGTCCCAATTGCAAGGCTCAAGGAGAGTTGAAACAGGGAAAAATAGACCAGTCACAGAAGTGGGTAGTTCTGGAGCTACAAAGAAGACTATTCCTCCAGGAAGGCCAAAGGGTCAGGCTCAGGTAAGGGTATTTTCCATGACTAGAGACGAAGTTGCAGCTGCACCTAAAGTTGTTATGGGTATGTCTTAATTATTTAATTATGCAGTATATGTGTTGATCAATTCTGGCTCCATGCATTCATTTGTTTCTACAAGCATGATTTTGCATAATGTTGATTTGATGCCAATGACTAGTCCCTTGATTGTTAGTACTCCCTTAGGGAGGAAGGTGATAATAAGTCAAGTGTATAAGGATTGTAATCTTTTCATTGAGGGTGCTCAACCATTGGGGTTAAAGGGTCTAGATGTGATACTGGGAATGGATGCCATGGAGAAATATCATGTAACATCCCAGATCACCCATTTAAAGATATTGTCCACTTTGGGCCTTGACCCAGCCAAGCTCTTATGGTTTTGCTTTTTCCAAGGCCTTCCCAGGAGGTCATCTATCCTAGAACTACTCTCCCCCAAGCACATTTAACCTCAGAGTTCCGATGGGATCCGGTGTATTAGGCCATGAAAAATACATCTATAAAGGAGAGGTATTCGTACCCTTATAAGACGTACTTTGTTCCCCTCTCCAGCTGACTCTGTGTAGTTTGTGAATTTGAATTCACCAAGTGTCTTTTCGATTTAGGGGCAAGTATCAACCTTATGCCCTTTTCGTTCTTTTGAAAATTAGGGCTCAGCTAAGTCAAGCCAATGTCGATGCTAGTTTAGTTGGTAAATTAATTTATTAAAAGACCATTTGGAGTGGTAGAAGATGTTTTAATGTAAATGGATTGGTTTATTATTCCTGTGGACTTTGTGGTTTTGGACTTTGAGGAGGATAAGAACTGTCCACTGATTCTTAGGCAACCTTTTGCTATGTGTTCATGATGAGTTGATAAGAATGATGCATACACAGTTTGCGCAAATGTGAATTTTCCAACAATACGAATAACTCACAGACAACCATCAAGAGCAACTCAATGATCGGTGATGAACAAACCAAGCAAAAAATTCTTTAGATGCTCAAAAACTACCGTAACTCTTCCTATTGTTTTCTTTTCAAAACATAAAATACGTGGGTTCTTTGCATTTCATACATTTGTCACCACTAGCAGTCCACGTGTCACCATACATATAAGCCATTTGTCCCAATTATAGGATGCCATGTGTCACACCATAATTGGACAATAAATTAATATTTTTCTAAATTTCACCAAAAATACCAAAATTGCCAAAACACATTTTAATCATATTTATCAACTCAATTGTACCCAAAAATGTAAAAGAATGCATGTACAATCATATGAATGTGCAAAAATGTATATGTCACAATTAATTTATGCATGATGTGCATTTTCCTAATTTCTTAGAAATTCTCATAATTCACAATTCTAGCTCTAACATGGGTAACAGGATGTTACATCAATAGCTTTCTATAGGAATTGTTGGTGATTGCACATCTAGAGGCCTCGTCACTGATGAGATCATGACCTAGGGTTATGACGCTCTTGTCAACCGTAGTCCAAACTTAACAGGGACGAAAGCCAAGCCAACAGTGGGAATCGATGGGTGTGCACACTAGTTTGGCCGACTAATGGCGACACACACGATTATTTTGGCCTATTCCAAGTTTTTTTTGACGAGATTTGATTTATACATGTGATGCTTTTCTACTTTTGTGTACTGGAACTGGAACCTATATTCATTGGCTGAGTGATTAATAGGCTACGCCTATGTGATTCCTAACTAGTATATATTGAGTCATAGGCTAGGCCTATGTGGTTCCTAACTAGTATATGTTGAGTCATAGACTAGGCTTTTGTGTTTCTATGACATTTATGTTCACTTCATTGGTAGTTATGTGCACGCTAGATGTGTTTTTATGTCATGTATGTTCACTTCATTGGTGGTTATGTGCATGCCAAGAAAACCCCGTTCTTAGGTTATCTAGACCGTCTTGGTGTGTATTGGGTTCTGTTTGCGATAAATATTCTATGTACTCACTGAGTACATAGTGTACTCACCCCCTCTACTTTCCAACCATGCAGGTTAATTTGGTGAGCTTGAAGCTCTGAGTATATTGTTCGGTCTTTTGACATTTTTGCGCCATTACTGCACGTTGGTAGTCTCTATTTGTACTTTTGTTGTATAGTGGTTGATAAACTATTTTTTCTTAAGTTGGTTATGTTGATACGCTTTACGATTTTGTAAATTAACTCTTGACTATCTTATGGTTTGTAAATGACCTTATTTATGAACCTTTTGTATTGTTGTTGAGATCGCTCTTGAGTGGACTTAAAAGTCCAGATGTTGCAGTAGAGTTTTAAATATGAATATAAAAGTGCGTTTAAAACTTATTTACAGGTATTTTAATTGAGTTTTGGGATTTTAAAAATATAGTCGTTGTGTTGTCCAAATGTTTTCAAAGGGTATTCAGTTAGCTTTGCATATTCGAGTTAAGGGTACCGCGTGTGTCCTTAGCCTGGGTACTCAGTAATTATCATATGCCTGATGTGGTTCCAAGTCATGACAATAAAATTGGTATCAGAGCATGGTTTTTACATTTTCAAAAGGTTCATGAGCCTTAGGAGTCGAGTTTGGGTGTCGAAAGTCTTTGGTCGGGAAGTTGAGTCTCAGATCGTTAAGTTGACATCTTTAACGGTAGGATGATTTCGACCTCAGTAGGAGTACTTGTCGACATTCCTTGGGGTGTTTGGGATATTGGATAAGCTAGGCTTAGTTCGATCTATTTTATTAAGCAATGTCTTTTTCTTTGATTTTATAGAGATAGCATTACCTCCATCTATTTGATCAGTTAAGTAAGAATTTCTAGGCCAAAATTTCTTAAGGGGGAAAGTTATAATATCCCACCTCCTAAAATAGTTAGGAGATTAGACTGTTAGATTGAGTCACATGAGTTATTTCATTTAAGAATTTATAAGGTGCATTTCATTCACATGCATAATATTCGTATACACATAAAAATAATGATTTAGAAAACATTGCAAGATAGTATATGTACTCAATTGACATGTTCTAGGGTATGAAAGTTTTTTACTAATCATAACATAAGTGTGTGTTGATTTTGTCTTGAATTTTGTTTTGATGGACTATAATTACTAAATTGGGAATTTATCGTTATAGTTAAGTAATTGATGAGGTGATATGTGCATCTAGTCTAAGAAAAATGTTAAAAAGCAAGAGAAATTGATACAATGGAATTGAGGTTGATTAGGCCTATGAAATGGTACACCATTAGGAATAAGTGACAAATGGCTCAGTTAAATGGATGACAAGTGGCTTGAGCATAATTATGACAAGTGGCCCTTTAATTTTGTGACAAATGGCATTTTGACTTGTGACATGTGGAGCAATAAAATGGTGACATATGTAGCTTTACAAATGCTTACATATATAGCCTTATAATTTGTGACATATGTATCCTTACAGTTGGTGACATATGTAGCCTTAAAAGTAGTGACATATGGAGGCTTCAATAAGTGACATGTAGAACCTAAAGTAAGTGACACATGGACCAATAGAATAGTAACATATGGACCAATAGAAGGATAATGTACCAATAGAATGGTGACATATGGACCAATGGAATGGTGACACATGGATTAGTTTGACTTCCCTTGAATTTTCCATAGAAAATGGACGAAAAAGGCAATAGAAGTGGGAGTGAAGGTCGGCTATAAGGTTAGAAGAGAGAGAGAAACGAAAATGAGAAGAGAAAGAAAGAAAAGGGGAAGAGAAGAGGAGAAGGAAAGATGTTATCAAGGTAAGTTGAAATTTTGGTTTCAATTGCAACTTTCTCTTTCGATATGTCTTTCTTATTCTTAGAGCACGAATTTGAAAAAAGTCAAAGAATGAAAGTTGTAGATATAGTCTTAACTTGAACTCTATGAAAGTGGCTTGACAAAATAGTGACCAAAGCTCAAGTTATACCGGTTTCCCTAATATTGCCTGTGATAGACCCCTATGCAGGAACCTTGTATTATTTCTTGATTTTTAGGACCTTAGAGTCCGAATTAGTGAAAGTATAAAACATGAAAATTGATTATTGATGTTAGAAGACATATTGATAATGATTTATTGAGGGTTGAGTATCGGTTGCCAGTTTGTTTCTTACCAGAAATAGGACATAATTTGGATGGAGATTATAATTTAAAAGGAGATGTTGTTTGTGTAATTTTTGGATACATTAAGACTAATGAAAGTCTAGCTTTAGGGGGCATAAGAATCATGACATTTGAAATTTTTTTGAGAGAGTTATGGTTAAAAGAAGATAGCTTGTTCATAAAGGAACGTTAGGAAGAAAAAGATGTAAACATTGCTCATAAGGTTAGGTTAGCTTGATGATTGAGGAGACATTAAGCTGAATTAGCAAGTGAATTATTGACCTATTGACATATGTTAGAATAACATTTAGGATGATTGATTTGGGATGAATTCGGTTGTGGTGGTGTATGAATATGAGATACATTTTAAGCAATAAATACATTGTATATTTGTATGTATAAAGGTACGAGAGCTATGGATCAAGGAGTTCGTACCGAGGATTATTGAAGTCAAGGGAGTGTACACCTTCTTTTAAGGTGAGTTGGGTAAACCATATCTCCCAAATGAGATTAGGACATCCCAAGACATGCATGATGACTTGTATGTGAATTTTGAACCTAGGAAACACAAAGTAGAATTGAATCTCAAATGGATACTAGTATACTTATGTATTTAATAAGCGACAATGTTTTAAATAACTCTTTGTACTTGGAGTGCAACTGATGTTTTTATTACGTGTTTTGAGAAATGATATTGTTTTCAACAAACCTGCACTTGAAGTGTAAAGGACAACGTTTTATTTTCTAAAACTACATTTTTGAACAACTTTGTACTTGGAGTGCAAAAGATGACTTTTATTATATGAAATAATGTTTTGGAACTTACATATGCATAACCGAGTCATGTATACTACATGTATGTGTTATTTTTTAGCTTAGAGCCATGACGAGGTTTCATTTTATCGGTTGGAACGATAAATAAAGGCATGGTGCTTTGCTTGATTTTAATACTTAATATTTATATGTGATTTTTGTGATTGGTGAGGTAACAATTTGCCAATCGTGTGCTAGACATAGCAGATTAAGTGACCCCTGTACCCTTGACGCTGGTACATAAAAGTCAAGTCCCTATATCCACAACTTTCTACGAGACTTGTGGCTAATTGCATACCTAGAGGTCTTGTCACTGATGAGGTCATGACCTAGGGTCATGATGCTCTTATCGACTGTAGTCCGGACTCACCACAAATGAAAGTAGAGCCAACACCAAAAATCAATGGGTGTCCATACTAGTTTGGCCGACTAGTGGCGACACACTTGATTGTTTTGGCCTATTCTGAGATGTTTTCCTGACGAGATTTAATTTATACATGTGATGCTTTTCTGCTTTTGTGTATTAGAATTGAAACCTATGTTCACTGGTTGAGTGATTAATAGGCTAGGCCTATGTGGTTCCTAACTAGTATATATTGACTCATAGGCTAGGCCTATGTGGTTCCTAACTAGTAGTATATGTTGAGTCATAGGCTAGGCTTATGTGTTTCTATGACATTTATGTTCACTTCATTGGTAGTTATGTGCACGCTAGATGCGAGAAAAACCCATCCTTAGGTTATCTAAACCATCTTAGGGTGTATTGGGTTCTGTTTGCGATATATGTTTTTCCTACTCACTGAGTACATAGTGTACTCACCACCTCTGCTTTCCAACCATTCAGGTTAATTTGGTAAGCTTGAAGCTCTAAGTGTATCGTGCGGTCTTTTGATATTTTTGGGGCATTACCGCACATGGGTAGTCTTTGTTTATACTTTTGTTATATAGTAGCTTATGAACTGTATTTTTTCTTAAATTGGTTATGTTGATATGCTTTATGATTTTGTAAATTAAATCTTGACTATCATGTGGTTTATAAATGATATTATGTATGAACCTTTTGTATTGTTGTTGAGATCGCTCTTGAGTGGACTTAAAAGCCCAGAAGTTGTGGTAGAGTTTTAAATGTGAATATAGAAGTGCGTTTAAAATGGATTTACAGGTATTTTAATTGAGTTTTGGGATTTTCAAAATATAGTCGTTGTGCTATCCAAATGTTTTCAAAGGATATTAAATTAGCCATTCATAGTCGAGTTAAGGGTACCATAAGTATCCTTAGCCTGGGTATGCGGCGGTTGTCATGTGTTGGGCACCCCACCCTCGTGAGTCACGAGCCCAACGTCCTAAGTGACATCTGAACGCGTATCCCACAAGAGCGGCATGCCCTCACCAGGATAAGCACCAAAACAACTCACTTCTCCTATTTCTGAACAGAATTTGAGAAATCCCAAACTGGAATTTCATTTCGACTTGTTCCTAACATTTGTGGTTCTATGTAGAGACAAGAATCATTGCATTTGGAGATCCCATAAACAAGTTATGGCTGAAAGACTCGAACAGGGTCTTGAGCTCAATCATATTGCACCTATCATGGGTCAATTAGCATAACTATCATATGGGATATCAGATTAACATCATCTTAAGACGTTTTGATAGAAGACTTCGAGATCTACAACACTCATTAAGCCTCGAAGACAGATTCTATCGTCTGAAGGGCCAAAAATGGAGCAGACGCTAGCAAGAAGCAAACGAAGGAAAAAGTAGATAAAGCAAAAAGCAAACGATAGCAAGAAGTAGACGAAGCAAAAAGTAGACGAAGCAAAAAGCAGATGAATTAGAGTCAACTTAAAATGAAGCAAAGACAACTTAAGACGATTCAACTCTTAAGACATAGCAGAGTCAACTTAAGCCGGATCAAAGTCAACTTAAGACGATGCAACTCTTAAGACAAGCAGAGTCAACTTAAGACGAAGCAAAGTCAACTTAAGACGATGCAACTCTTAAGACGAAGCGAAGTCAACTTAAGAAAAAGCAAAGTCGAATTAAGACGATGCAACTCTTAAGAAGAAGCAGAGTCAACTTAAGACAAAGTAAAGTCAACTTAAGACGATGAAACTCTTAAGATGAAGCGGAGTTAACTAAAGATGAAGCAAATTCAACTTAAGGCGATGCAACTCTTAAGAGGAAGCGGAGTCAACTTAAGACGAAACAAGGTCAACTTAAGACGATGCAACTCTGAAAATGAAGCGAAGTCAACTTAAGATGAAGCAAGGTCAACTAAAGATGATGCAACTCTTAAGATGAAGTGGAATCAACTTAAGACGATGCAACTCTTAAGATGAAGCAAAGTCAACTTAAGACGATGTAACTCTTAAGACGAAGCGGAGTCAACTTAAGACGAAGCAAAGCCAACTTAAGACGATGCAACTCTTAAGATAAAGCGGAGTCAACATAATACGATATGATGTCATCACAGATGATACGACTCTACAAACGATACATCCTTATAGACGATATGATGTCATCACAAACGATGTGATGTCATCACAGACGATACATTTCTATAGACGATACCACTTGATACTCCTATGTATCTCCCCTTCTAAGGAGCATAACTTTGAACTCCGATGTCCTAAAATTACCTACTATAAACCGTTGGAAAGCTAGAAGATAGACCTACAACTTTCGAGAAGGCACATTTGCCTAAATAAGCCTAGGTTAATCCAGATCTTCCCTTGATGTCCGAACACGAACTTTTTCCTTATGCAAACTTAAAAATGCAATGTACAAACTTGGGAGGAAGTCATGAGCAAAAATGCAATCTTATTCCATTTTCATCAAACCCCAAAATACCAAAGATACATGAATCATGAGTTGCTCAAAATGCAACTATAGCCTTGCTTTACAAGATTTGCTTCAAATACAAAATAATCAAAGATTGGAGTGATTGCCTTGACCCTTGACTACTCGATATCTTACTCATCACCTGGATATGGGGAAGAGAATGGGGGGTGAGCTAAAAGCCCGTGCGTAACAAGTTTATAATTGATAACAACCAAAACAATTTATAAAGTCGTTTTCAATGCAGAAAATTCACATTTGTGCAAACTATGTATGCATCATTCTTATCAACTCATCATGAACACATAAGCATATCAAAATGGTTCGGGTGGATCCAAAGAAAAAACGTACTACGCATTTCCAAATAATGGTCTTGCGTGGCCGTGAACTTATGGGTGTCCATGAGGGAGCTCCATGATACTAGCGGGCAGGCGGGAGAAGCCTTTTATCAAAGTACACTTGACTTAAATTAGGGGACCACCCAAACCCACATAACATGTATTTCATGACTTGTAAAACATATTGGCTAAAAAGGCACATTTCGGGAACTTGATTTCTTAAGCTTGATAACTTTTCAAAATCATTTTCATAAATCAAACAAAATTTATATACACAATATGCAACACATTTTCAAGCATTCAAAGAGCAATAAATGCACGTTTTAGAAGTAGCTGAAACTCATTTATTTCCATTTCTTGAAAGAGACATTAATGGCTCATCACTTAATTATAAAAATGTAACCCACCTTGAATCTCTTGCTTATATGTTGCTCAAATGCGCCTCTCTTCTTGCTCCTCTTGTCTTTCTTGATTCCCTTTTCATAGACAAAAATCCCAAGTTCAAATGGGTTGCAAAATTGATGATCCACAAAGTACATTTACTAAAATTGCTCCTAGAGTACCTAAACTCATGCATTTTCTAAGCTCTTTGAACCAAAACCCTTCCAAAATCCAAAGCATTAAAAATGCTCTTACCTTAAATCTTCACCAAATGAAGAAATGTTTGGTTCAAAAGAAAGCTCTTGTTTTCCTCTACCTTTTTCCCTTCTTGCACAACCTCAAAATCACTCTTTAAGACTAAGAAAAATCAAAACCTAGCATAACTCTCATCTTTCTCTTCTTTTTCTCTTTTCTCGTGCTTCTCTCTTCTCTCTTTTCTTCAATCACGTTTTTGGCTTCTTAAATGCAAGTCAACAATTTCCTCTTCCCATTTTCCCCCTCCTTCAATGCTTTAAGGTTTCTAAACTTATGTGACTTGCAAAATTTGTCCTTACTCACTCTTACTACTTTAATACTTCAATTCCCTTCACTTATGTCATATTATCTTACCCACATTAGCATGCTAATTACTCCCAAATAGTAATCCCTCAAAACCTCAACATTATTTTAAATCATTCCTAACAAAAAAAATTGGGGGCCAACATTTCTTCCCCTTTTAAAGAAATTTCGTCCTCGAAATTCTTACCTGAATCATTAAAGAGTTATAGATACGTCTACCTCATGGCTTCCAAAGGCTCCCACGTGGCCTCTTTAGCAAAATGTTTTCTCCACAAAACTTTTACCAGCTGAACTGTCTTGTTCCTGAAGACTTTCTCTTTAGTGTCTAAAATCTCCACTAGAGTCTCCTCATAAGTCAAATCATCTCTCAACTGTACCTCAGCAGTCTAAATGATGTGAGAGGGATCAGATCTATATCTCCTCAATATGGAAACATGAAAGACATCATGAATCTGTGATAATTCCGGTGGTAACACCAACCTATAGGCTAGCAGTCTAATTCTCTGAAGAATTTCATAAGGACCCACATATCTTGGGCTCAACTTGCCCTTCTTGCCAAATCTCATGACTCCTTTCCAAGAAGATGTCTTAAGAAAGACTTTCTCACTAACTTCATACTCCTTCTCCTTTTAGTGTACATCAGTATAGCTCTTTATTCTATCTTGAGCCGCTTTAAGTCGTTGCTTAACTATGTTGACCTTATCCACTGTCATCTGAAGCAACTCTGACCCTAATAGTTTCCTTTTTCCTTCTTCATCCTAGCATATTGAAGTTATACATCTCCTTCCATACAATGCTTCAAAAGGAGCCATCTCAATACTCGAGTGGTATGAATTTTTGTAAGCAAATTCGACCAATGGCAAATGCTCATCCCAAGCTTCTTCAAAATCCATCACACATGTCCTGAGCATTTCCTCAAGGCCCAAATAGTCCTCTCAAATTGACCATCTGTCTGGGGATGAAAAGCAATGCTGAAAGTCAACTTGGTCCCTAGAGCTTCTTGCACACTTCCCAAAATCTCAAAGTAAATCGAGGATCTCTGTAAGAAACTATAGACTCTGGAATCCCATGCAGTCTCACTATCTCATCGATATATTTCTTTGTTAGCATATACAGAGAATCAGTCTGTTTAATTACCAGAAAATGGGCTGACTTTGTCAACTGATCAGCAATAACCCATATGGCATCATGCTTCCTACTAGTCTTGGGCAGACCCATCAGAAAATCCATAGTTACCCGTTGCCATTTCCACTCAGGAATGGATAATGGCCTTAACTTGCCTGGAGGTGTCTGATGTTTCGTCTTGACTTGCTAATATACTAGATACTTGCTTGCATATTCTGCTACATCTCTCTTGATGCCTTTCCATCAGAAATGCTCTTTCAGATCTCTGTACATCCTAGTGCTACCTAGGTGCATGGCATAAGGTGCAACTGTGTGCCTCATCCAGTATCTCATCCTTCAGTTCCTTAACATTTGGGATACAAAATCTATTTCCTATAGTCATGAGTCCATCATCCCTCACTACCACTTCAGATTTCTTTCCATTCTTAATTTCTTCTTGGAGCTTGCTTAATTCTGCATCCTCTGCTTGTAACTCCCTAACCTTCTCTCTGAGTATCGGTCTCACTCTAAAAGTAGCAACAATACATTCAGGTTCCTCCTACTTCAAACTTATCCTATGCTTAGCCATCTCTTCCAATAACAATAGATAAACTGTCTGAACGTGGGATATTGAGGATTTCCTACTCAAAGCATCCACCACTACATTTTCCCTTCTTGGATGGTACTCAATCAACAAATCATAATCCTTAATTAGCTCTAACCATCTTCTCTGTCTCAAATTCAATTCCCTTTGGCTCAATAAATACTTGATACTTTTATGATCCATAAAAATCCTCGTTCGAACCCCATACAGATAATGTCTCCAAATCTTCAAGGCAAAAACTATTGGTACTAACTCCAGATCATGTGTCAGGTAATTCAGCTCATAAGGCTTTAGTTACCTTGAAGCATAAGCTATATCACCCTGTCTCCTTGCATTAACACACAACCCAAACCCTTTCTCGAAGCATTACTGTACACTGTATAGCCCTCATCTCCCATAGGCAGGGTCAGTATTGGAGCACTTGTTAACCTGTGCTTGAGCTCCTCAAAGCTCTTCTGACATTCATCACTCTAGATAAACTTCTGATTCTTCCTTAATAACTTGGTCATTGGAGCAGCTATCATAGAAAATCCTTTAATGAATCTCCTATAATAACCTGCCTGACCCAAAAAAACTCCTCACTTCTGTCACTGTCTTGGGTTTATGCCAATTCACCACTGCTTAAATTTTTCTCGAATCAACATATACCCCCTCTTTAGAAATTACATGTCCAAGGAATAACACCTCGTGAGCCAAAAGTCACACTTGCTGAACTTAGCATAAAGTTCCTTTTCCCTCAGTGTTTGCAACACTATCCTAAGATGTTCCTCATATTTGTATTCTCTCTTGGAATAAACCAGAATGTCATCGATAAACACTACAACAAACTGTTCCAGATACTCCTTGAAGACCTTATTCATGAGATCCATAAAAGCAGCTAGAGCATTGGTCAATCCGAATGGCATGACTAGGAACTCGTAATGCCTATACCGTGTCCTGAAGGCTATCTTATTTACATCAAACTCCCTGATTCTGAGCTGATGATAACCTAACCTGAGATCAATCTTTGAAAATACCTTTGCTCCTTACAGCTGGTCAAACAAATCATCTATTCGGGGCAGGGGATACTTGTTCTTAATGGTTACCTTGTTGAGTCTCTGATAATCAATGCACATGCGCCATGTCCCATCCTTCTTCTTAACAAACCGAATTGGCGCTCCGCATGGTTATGAACTCGGCCTTATATATCCCTTCTCTAGCAGTTTCTCCAATTATTCCTTGAGCTCCTTCAATTCTGCTGGAGCCATTCTATAAGGTGGTATAGAAATGGGTGCGTTTCTGGGAATCAAGTAACTCGATTTCCCTCACTAGTGGCAAACTAGGTAATTCTTCTAAAAACACGTCTAGAAATTCCCTCACAATTGGAAGGTCCTCTAGCCTCCCTTCATTTACATCAGTGTCTACAACATATGCCAAAAAGGCTTCACACCCCTTTCCCATCATCTTGTCAGCCAACAAAGCCGAAATAATCTTTGGTGATGGTATTTTCTTATCCCTTTTGAAAATCACCTTCTCATCGTTGCCCAGATCAAATTCCACCTCTTTAAGGCCACAATCCAGCTTCACATGATACTTCTCCTTAACATCCATTCCCAGTATGACATCTAGCCCCTTTAGCTCTAGGGGTAGCAAGTCCACTACCAATTAAGTACCCTCAATGAAAAGCTCACAATCCCTATACACTTGACTTATAATCACATGCCTCCCTAGAGGAGTGCTAACAATTAAAGGACTACCCAATGGCATCAAATCAACATCATATAATGTTATTCTTGCAGAAACAAATGAATGCGTGGAGCCAGAATCAATTAACACATATGCTGCAGAATTAAATAACCGAGCCATACTCGTGACAACTTCCGATACGGCTGCAGCTTCCTCTCTGACCATAGCAAATACCCTGGTCGGTACCTGACCCCTTGGCCTCCCTGAAGGAATAGCCTTCTTTGTCGCTCCAGAACTGCCCACCTCAATGACTAGCTTGGTTCCCATTATCTCTGCTCTCCTCGGGGTGTGCAACTGCCACCCCTCTTGCCTCGATACCTAGGGACAGTCTTTGATCATGTGTCCCTTCTCTCCGCATCGAAAGCATGCTCTACGTAACTTGAAACACTCTCCCCTGTGAAGCTTCCCATAATTCTCACATTGGGGGGTTCATGTTCCTGCTCCTCTCCACCTTGCTATTACCCCCTGCAGTAGAGGCTTGTACTGAAGTTGCCCTTGATTGCTTGTTCCTAGTAGGGGCACTACTCCCCACCTCACTCTGTGTGTGGAAACTCTTCCTACCCCTCTCAGGCATTTGGGCACTCACCCCTTTCTTGGAAAACAGTTCCCTGTTCTTCCTCTTCCTGCTCACTTCATTCTTGATATTCTCTAGCTTCTCAGCCTGGAGTGCAGCATCTACCAACTGCTAGTAGTCGCAAAAATTATAGATCAAGACTTTCTCCTTGATCCCCAAATGAAGACCTCCCTCAAACTTGCAGCACTTATCCTCCTCATTCGCCACAATGTTGGCCGTATACCGTGACAGCTGGGTGAACTTTAGCTCATACTCACTCACACTCAAATCCCTTTGTGTGAGATTCAGAAACTCCCTGGCCTTCTCTTGTACATACACCCTTGAGAGGTACTTCTTCCTGAACACTTTCACAAAATCTCTCCATAATAACACCGGAGGTATCACCTGACTGTAGGGCACTGATTCCCACCAATGAAGACCATCTACTTGCAGCAAGCTAACTGCATAATCCAGCTTCTCCTCATCAGAGCACTTCATCTGAATCAGGACCCTCTCAGTCCTCTTCAACTATGCTTCAGCCTTTTCTGGATTTATAGTCCCATTGAAATCTACCGCCCCATACTTGCGAAGCTTATCATACTGGCCACTCCCCTCCACTGGAGCCTGCATCTTGTGACTCTTGGCTCATAGCATATGTGAAAGCCTGAGCAAAGGCTTGAAAGAAACGTGGATCCATGGGATTTGCTTGAGGCATAGGAGGAGGCGGTAGAGGCACCTCATACTGCACACTAGGTGCCTCTGGAGCTGGAGCAAAATGTGTCCCTGCTTCTTGCGAGACATAAGATTCATCTGTGCTCCCTTAGCGAGAGCTAGATCGAGCCACAGCTGCTCGAGTTCTCTTTCGAGGTGACATTTTTCACTCCTTCAATATAAAACCTTTATTTCAAAAAAACGAATTTCAAAGTACGAAAAACAGTTCAAATCGTATAAAACAATTTCAAATTTTGTAAAACAATTCAAAACAATGTAAGTTATTCACTTTAAAACAATGCATGTTCATTTCATGTCTTAGACTACCCACTTCATACCTAGGATACTCCTAAGCCTAGTCGCAAACTTGGACCTAAACCTAGTCACAAACTTAGACCTAAACCTAGTCTCTCTGATACCATAAGTGTTAGGCACCCCGCCCTCGTGAGTCACGAGCCAGACATCCTTAGTGACATCAGAATGCGTATCCCACAAGGGTGGCGTGCCCCTACTAGGACAAACATCTCACTTCTCCTATTTTTGAAACCCAACTCTTGATCATAACCACTGAACTTATTCCAATGAACTCTCTTTAACCATCATCGATTCCTCTTCTTGCTTTGAAACCATAAGTGTCAAGTCCTGTTTTCGAATAGATTTGGGAAACCTTAAACTGGAATTTCATTTCGACTTGTTCTGAACATTTGTGGCTTTATGTCTCTAGTTTATTTAGAGACAAGAATCATTGTATTTGGAGATCCCATAACAAAGTTATGACTGAAAGGCTTGAACAGGGTCTTGACCTCAATCATGTTGCACCTGCCTTGGGGTAATTAGCATAACTGTCATATGGGATATCATATTAAGATCATCTTAGGACGTCTTGATAGAAGACTTCGAGATCTACAACTTTCATGAAAACCTCAAAGACAAATTCTATCGTCTGAAGGGTCAAAAATGGAGCAGACGATAGCAAGAAGCAGACGAAGCAAAAAGCAGGAAAAGCAAAAAGAAGACAATAGCAACAAGCAGACGAAGCAAAAAGCAGACGATTAGAGACAACTTAAGATGAAGCAAAGTCAACTTAAAACGATGCAACTCTTAAGACAAAGCGGAGTTAACTTAAGACGAAGCAAAGTCAACTTAAGACAATACAACTTTTAAGACAAAGCGGAGTCAACTTAAGACGAAGCAAAGTCAACATTAGACGATGCAACTCTTAAGACGAAGCAGAGTCAACTTAAGACGAAGCAAAGTCAACCTAAGACGATGCAACTCTTAAAACGAAGCGGAGTCAACTTAAGATGAAGCAAAGTCAACTTAAGATGATATGACGTCATTACAAATAATATGACATCATCACAGACGATACGTCTCCACAGACAATACATCCTTACAGACGATATGACGTCATCACAGATGATACATCTCTGCAGATGATACCACTTGATGCTCCTAAGCATCTTCCCTTCTAAAGACCATAACTTTGAAATCCAATATCCAAAAATGTCCTACTATAAACTGTTGGAAAGCTAGAAGAAAGACCTACAACTTTCTAAAAGGCACATTTACCTAAATCAGCCTAGGTTAATCCAGATCTTCCCCTGACTTCCGAACACAAATTTTTTCCTTATACAAACTTAAAAATGCAGTGTATAACTTGAGAGGAAGTCATGAGCAAAATGCAATCTTATTCCATTTGCATCAAAAGGTAAGAGTTTTACAAAGCTTTAGTGGGCATTTCAAGTCACAAATACATTAACATCTCAAAATCCCAAAATACAAAAGATACATAAATCATAAGTTGCTCAAAATGCAACTAAAGCCTTGCTTTACAAGATTTGCTTCAAATACAAAATAATCAAAGATTGGAGTGATGCCTTAACCCTTAACTACTCGATATCTTGCTCATCACCTGGACATGGGGGGAGGAGAATGGGGGGAGGGGGTGAGCTAAAAGCCCATGGGTAACAATTTTATAATTGGTAACAAGCAAAACCATTTATAAAGTCATTTTCAATGCAGAAAATTCACGTTTATGCAAATTGTGTATGTATCATTCTTATCAACTTAGCATGAACATATAGCATATCAAAATGGTTTAGGTAGATCTATAAACATAATGCACTATACATTTCCAGATAATGGTCCTGTGTGGCCATAAACTTGAGGGAGTCCATAAAGGAGCTTCGTGCCACTAGCGGACAGGGGGGAGAAGCCTATAACTTGGTCAACATGCACGAAACATATTTGAGGGACTACCACAAACCCACAAAATGTATATTTCATAAACTGAAAATAGTTTGCCCCAAATGACACATTTTTGCAAAACTTGTATTTCATGAGCATAAAATATTTCATATGCATTTCCAAAACTTTATTTCTTAAACTTGCTACTCTTTTAAAATTTATTTCCATCATTTAATTTATCAACAATTAACATAATTCATATGCAAGCATGTAGCACAATCTTACAACATTTAAAAAGCAATAAATGCACATGAATAAGGTAATTGAAAAATCATTTCTTGCCATTTCTTGAAAGAAACTTTAATGGCCCATTACTTAATTATAAAAGTGAAACCCACCTTAAATTTCCATGCTTATAACTTGTTCAAATGTGCCTCTCCTATTGCTCTTCTTGTCTTTTTTAAGTCCCTTTTCATAGATAAAAATCTCAAGTTTAAATGGGTTGCAAAATTGAAGATCCACAAAGTACATTTTCTAAAATTGCTCCTAGAATACCTAAACCTATACATTTTCTAAGCTCTTTAAACCAAAACCCTTCCAAAATCCAAAGCATTAAAATGCTCTTACCTTTTCGACCAAAAAAAAAAGCTCTTACCTTAAATCGTCACCAAATGAAGAAATGTTTAGTTCAAAAGAAAGCTCTTGTTTTTCTCTACCTTTTTCCCTTCTTTCACAACCTCAAAATCACTCTTTAAGACTAAGAAAAATCAAAACCTAGCATAACTCTCATCTTTCTCTTCTTTATCTCTTTTCTCGTGCTTCTCTCTTCTCCCTTTTCTTCAATCACCTTTTTGGCTTCTTAAATGCAAGCCAACAATTTCCTCTTCTCATTTTTCCCCTCCTTCAATTCCTTAAGGTTTCTAAACTTATGTGACTTGCCAAATTTGCCCTTACTCACTCTTACTACTTTAATACTTCAATTTCCTTAACTTATGTCATATTATCTGACCCACAATAACATGCTAATTAATCCCAAATATTAATCCCTCAAAACCTCTACATTAATTTAAATAATGCCTAATAAATAAAAAAATTCGGGGGTGGCCAATAATTTTCAATCTTTAATGTTGAACCTATTCCTACTACTACTATTTCTAAAGACTGTTCTTTTGTTGATCAATTTAATTGTGTAGACCTTGATTTTGCATTTCAGGAAGAAGAAGAAAAGAAGTTGGGCTTGGTGAAAGAAATTGATAAGTGTTGTTAATTGCTAGATGATGCAACTAAGGGAGAGGTTGGCAAATTCTTAGAGAAAAAGCCCAATGAAGAGAAAAAAATAGTGGAGTCGATCAC
>JAOSBP010132774.1:0-22259 GCA_027563825.1 Erythroxylum mucronatum
GGTGGTGGTTTGGGGGGATAGTGGGGGGGGGGGGATGAGGGATTGGAGGGAGATTGTGAGGGGGATCGAGGAGAGGCTTGGGATTGAGGAAGGAGGGAGGGGAGGGGGTGGAGAGGAAGTGTGTTGATGTTGGGGCTGAGGAGAGGGAGTGAAGAGGGAAGGAGAGCGGTTGGGACGGAAAGGAATGGGTGAATGTTTTCTTTGAAACGATGGTAATGATGGGTATCATGATATGGAGCTCAACGAGTGAACGTGAAGCAGCAATGGCCGAAACTATGGGAATGATCGAGTCTTGTAAAACGAAAGACAAACGCCTGACCCCACCGCTGTTTTTGGAATCCTGGAAAGAGACCGTGTGATCCACCGCAGAAATCCCTTATATCCCACCCTTCCAACGGTACGGGTTGCTCTCGCCGGTGCGACTCGGGTGCAGGGCACTGTCGGGACGCTGGATGAGGTGTGCGAATTGCGGATTGACGCCCATGGGTCCGGAAATTTCCATTTCGCGGTTGACGTGGATCGGAAGCGGTGGAGCCAAGGACTCACGACGACCGCCGCGCATGAAGGTGCTCCACAGCCGCTTCTTGGTGCAATCGGTGGCGCGAGAATACCTGCTGCTGGGAGTAACGGGTTCTCTGACCGGAAGCTCGTCGCCCAACGAAGCATGCTGGTATGACGGAAGTGTCGAATCGCGACGTTCTGGAGTGACAATACGGAAGGCATTGCTTGGTTTTGTTGGTGTGGTAATGCTCGCAGGATTTGAATACGATCGTGTGAGCTTCGACGCCGGAGGAGAGCCAACCTCGCTCGTGATTGGGGTTTTGCCGAAACTGACTGCACCGTCGGCACGAACTTGACGAGCGGTGATGCCGTGTTGACGATCGCTGAAAACAAAGCTCTGCAAAAGGCGTCAGTCCGATTCAACCCGTATCTACTCTCGGAAGACTTACCGAAATCACGTTGATGAAACCGAGAACGAACACGATGATACCAGAGGAAATCACGACACGCCAGAAAGGTGTGCCGAGCTCTTGCTGGTCTCCGGCTTTCTTATTGAGATTGCCCATGACATCGATACCCAAGGCGATCATGATCATGCCAAGTGTGACGAAGCCATGAGAAGGGCTCAACAAGGGCCACTTGGTGGCAAAGTAGTTGCGGAACAGGCAAATCTCCGAGATGATCAAGAACACTGCAGAAAGTTGGTCAGCTCGTCGTCAGAGTACTTTCAACAGATGATCACATACTGCTTGCAATTGCGGTAATGACATGGCTGAGAGCATCAAAGAACCACAGATGAGTGGATGTCGAAGTCTTGGCGAGCATGAGAATGCTGGCGATGATGACGGCGAGGAAAGCGATGATGTTCATGACACGGATGACATTGAGGATGATGTAGCCGGGACCGGCGAGCGACTTGCGGGAGAGTTGAAGCATGTCGACTTTTTCGGAGGAGCTGGTTTTGGCGAGCTGGAATCTGTTGCTGATGGCTGAGATGTGATGGGCCTCGATAGGAATATACAGGAGTCTATCGATCAATCAGTACTTCTGCAGATTCGTGTCTGCTCTTGAACACACTCACTTTTCAGTTGGCCAGAGTCTGAGGAACATATGTCGTCAATTTTTTGATTTTGATGATTGAATTATTGATGGAATCTCGCTGACCAGCAGTCAAGCATGTGAGTTTTTTGTAGTGTTTGGAAATGAGAGTTATGAGATATGGAAAAAAGGAAAAGAAATACGCCTGTCAAAGGCGAAGAAGCCTTTCGAAGTCAGACGCACAGCGTGACAATGAGAGTGAATAACGACAATACGAAAGGAAAGAAGAGGAAGGGGAGCGACAATAGGGAAATAGAGGAGTCTTAACGTGAATGAAACGGAAGAATCACCACCCGCACAATCTACGCGCTGTTGCCATTGTCGAGAGCGCATTCTCGTCGTGAATAGCGCGTTTTCCTCGAGTCGATGGACGACGATCGTCAGGTGAAACGCTTACAGCCTGGATGTCGCATCCGGGCGCCAAGCATAGTCTGCAAGAGAGGCAGTGAACGAAAGCCGTGATAGTTCGCTGGACGCCGATCGTTCCAAAACATCCAATGCCGCCCTGGGCATTGGTACCATCTGATCTCGATGGACGGAGCTGGGTTCGATTGGTGACGGACGAAGCTTGATGGGACTACCCGGCGCGTACTGTTTCAGACTACTTGATCGACGTGTTTCAGCATGCGCTCTCTTTCTGGCTCACGTGTCTACGATGAGCAATGATCGGCTTCTTTTGGGGCATCAGGGAAGTTTGTCCGACGGTCATTGTTGATGATAAAGCGTCTCATGATTTGTGTTGTTCCATCCGCGTGCTGACAGCGCGAGAGATGTAGTGGATGCCAATCGAAAGTGGAACTCCGTTCGGAGGTTATGGCTCGGCCCGCACCGCGATGGCCTCTTCGAGAACTTCAACTGCGCGCAAGGGTCTTGCCGGGCTGATTACCGGTCTAAAATAATAATACCGCAGATCGATCTTCTTCACCGGCTCTTTCACTCACGTCTTCGCTCCCACCACTGCACACCAAGCACAGCGCGCTCAGTCCGATTGCGGATCCCGAACTCGAAACACACCCACTCTTCCATCGTACCGACGCGGCAGTCTCACCCATTCCCACCCGGCAGCAGTGCAGAAAAGATGGCTCGTGGAAATCAGCGTGACAAGGCTCGGGAAAAGAACCAGGCTAAACAGGCAGGGGTGGTGCGTGGTCGAAGTTTCACGAGATTTCGAGGGTAAAATGCTGACGGATGGATTCAACAGAAGCACAAAACCACCATGTCTGGCGCTGAGCAGGCCAAAGATAAAGAAAGTGTCGCAGCGATCATGCGTGCGAAGCAGGCAGCAGGTTAGTCTCTCGGGGTGAAGCCTCCCTTGACTGAGACAACGACTGACGTTTCTGTTCACAGCCGATGCGAAAAAGACCGATACAGGCAAGAAGTGAAAGACTCGATCCTGTACTGATGAGAACGTCGAGCACATCGCAGGCATGCAATGGCTTGAGCAATTATCATTCGGAAATAGATTTAGTAGGAAAATGCTGCGTTCGACGGAGTGATTGTTCGAGAATTCAAACTCGTATTCGATAAATAGACGGCGAATCAGGAACATAGCGTAATGGGAACAATGAAATTTCCGCGTCTCAACCTGAGCGTACACTACAGAGCTATTGGTGTATAACCTGAACTTTAGACTCCTCGAACAAAGGAAATGGGATATGCGACCCTGGTCCACGGTTGCTTATTCACAGAACGTTGCTGTCTCATTTTGCATGGCGGGATGATCGTTCGCCTCATTCACGATGCCCGAATCCTGAATAGGACGGCTTGTGTTGTCCGTGAGTTTGCGAGGTCTCCGTCGCCGACACTTTCCAACCGCCCCTTCGCACGCTATATTCAGATCTCCACCTGTCGTAGTTCACAAGCTTCAACGATTGATCGATTCGCAAATGATCGTTATGCCGTAGTTCCCTAGAAGAGGAAATAGGCGAGGAGGAATGAGACAAGGCACAGCATGGCGACGAGGAAGACGGGAACACCCCCGGGTGGTGCTTGCTTGGTGGCCAGAGCCGCAGGGTTCGTCTTTTCCGCAGACGTAACGGGAGCGGCCTCGGGCTTGCGTTGGCGCAAACCAGTAGCTTCGGCAGCTTGTTGCTGCAATCTGGCAATCTGCGCCTTGGCTTCGTCGAGCTGCTTCTTCAAGTCCTCCTGTTTCACACCAGTCGCGCTGGCAACGGTAGCAGTCGCCGAGCTGAGTACCGATGCAGCCGTTGTGCTCCCGAGCAGGGTCGAGTCGGCGGTGCTGTCGTCCCGCACGCTCTTGTCATCCGACTTTGCTGGTCGTTGGGGCGTCACTGCCGCCGGGCTGGGGGAAGAGTATGATGGAGGCTCCTCATCGTGGACTCCGTTGGTCGCTACCGATGCGGATGCTCCGCCTTCGGCTGGCAAGAAGCTGACGCGAATCTTCTTCTCTTGAATGCTAGTCTTAGCCGTCTGTTCGATACTGGACCACACCTGCGAGATGTTGCCAGCAGCCTGCTCATTCGTGATCCCGACCGATTGGACGAGGAATTTATCACGGCAACGGGCATCCAAGGGTGGGTCCTCCTTCATGGCCTGCAGGAGCACCTGAACTTCGACATGTCCACCGGCCTCGATGCGACCAGAGTTGGGACGCACACAGTATCTATGCGCGAGCACGTGTAAGTATCCGTTCACTTGCCAGTTGTAGCCGTAGCAAGTTCTGACGGCTGTGAAGGAATTCTTAGGTCAACGTACTGTTTCGGCGCAGTGGTCTTCACCTTGAAGGCTACGGGATCGCTGTTTGGGTTCTGCAGGCGCAAGACCTGGGAGACTTCGTGGGTGAAGGGACCTGAGCCATCGACGTTAGCGGCCTGGACTGGATCAAATTGTCGAGAGTCATGCGCCATTTGTTTCACGCACGTTTGAAACCAAGCTCCTGTGGCTCGAGATTGACAGACATGTCGACCGATTTCTAATCAGTTTGTTCAGTGTGCGGTGATATCGATGGGGATGCCCGGCTGCAGGTGGTCGATGTTCGGGAGTATGCTCGATGAAGTCAATAATATCGTGGTGTCAGAATGGCTATTCGCTACTCTCTAGCAGATATGCTCTCAGTGTATGAAGGGGGGTTTCGGTGTTGTTGTGATTCTGGCCTGTAGCGCCTACGCATAGTGGTCCGTGCACAATTTCGGCGACGTCACTTCGTGGGGACCCCTCGGCCCGTGTGGAGGTACCTGAGGACAGGTTCAGGCACAGCGTGATGATGACCAATTTATTATCCTCCTTCATCGAACGGTACAACGGGTACGCCCTGCATTTTGACTACCGAAGCCTTCACTTGTCCTCATTCGAAGCCTTCACTTGTCCTCATCCGAAGATATTTAAAATCTTCAACACAATCCTTTCAAGCCGCATTCATTCCATCCGAGTTCACGATCACATATCCACCACATCCAACAATCATGGCTGGAGATTTAGATTCCTTGGTCGAGATGGGCTTCGACCGTGAAAAAGCCGAGATAGCTCTGAAGAAAGGCGGGAACCTCACCGGTGCCATCGACTGGCTTGACAAGAACGGCGACAAGTCCATCGAAGAGCTCAAGGGAGATGCAGCAGAAGATGCAGACGAAGAAGGCGCACCCGCCCTGGCAGCTGGAGAAGAAGCCCGCAGCATGATCTGCAACGAATGCAACAAAAAGTTCCGCAGCATGGCCCAAGCCCAATTCCACGCCGAGAAGTCCGGCCACACCGACTTCGCCGAATCCTCCGAAGAACTCGCGCCCCTCACAGAAGAGGAGAAGACGCAACGCCTCGCCGAACTGCGCGCCCGCCTCGCGGAGAAGCGCGCCAACCAAGCAGCGGAGGACAAGCAAGCCCAAAAACGCAACGAGGAGATCCGTCGCAAGCACACCAAGGAAACCGAGGACGCGAAGGAAGAACTCCAGCGCAAAGCCCAGATCAAAGAGGCGGAGAAGAAACGCCAGGAAAAACTCGACGACCTCGCCGCCAAGAAGCGCATCCGCGACAAGATCGAAGCGGACAAAGCCGCCCGCAAGGCGAAGGCGGAGGAGGAGAAAGCCATGCGCGAGAACCCCGCGGCGTTCAACCCCGGCGCTCCCAGCGCTGCCGCAGCCTCCTCCGGCGGCGGCCTCGCAGCAGTCCTCTCGGCCCCCAAAGCGAACCACTCCGAAGCCCGGCTGCGCCTGCAGACCTCCGGCGGGAACGTGATGAAGACCTTCCCCGCGGAGACGACGCTGTTCGAGGTCGCGCACGCGCTGGAGGAGGGCAGCGGGGTCAAGGCCACGAGCTTCACGCAGAATTTCCCCAAGAAGGTCTTCGACGAGGGGGATTTCGGGATGACGCTCAAGGAGGCCGGGTTGGTCCCCAGCGCGGCGTTGATCGTGAAGTGAACGAGGGGAAAGAGGGAATATGGCGTTTTTGGCGGGGGGGAAATATTAACGGGCGGACACATGTGCGTGGCGCGTACTTTGCGGAATGCATAGCGAGGGCGTCATCACTTGAGGGCAGAGAGGTGCTTCTTCGGCGTACACGGATGCACGACCTGAGATATGGCAAATGGCGGATGAGATCTGATGATGATGATGATGATGTATTGACTCCCGAAAGATGGACGGGGAACGGACATCGAACGGAGCATGATACGTAAAGGTTAGATCCATCGTAAAGCACTACTTCTTCGTGACAGTTTTCTTCTTTTTCTTCAAAGTCTTCTCCACCGTCTCCTCGCCGGTGCTCTTCCTCTTCTTCGCGGGCTTTTTTCCCTCGTCTACCACGGCCGCCACAGCCTCAACCACGGGTTGAGCTTCAATCTCCGCAACCTTCTCCTCGTTCCCCTTCTTCCCTCCCATAATCGCATCCTTCACTCCCTTGAGCGTAGGCATCGGAAACGTATATCCATAATCCTCCTTCATCCTCTTGTTCATTTGCTGCAACCTCTTGTTCTCCTTCTCGGTCTTCGCATTCCACACCTCCCCGGTCTTCGCCCTCCTCATCTCTCCCCTCTCGATCTTGTTCCTGGGTAAGGGTCGGCCGGGTTTCTTGCCCTGATTCCAGACGTTCTCCTTGACCTGCTCACGCGGCACCACCTTCGCCTGCAGAATGTGGCCGAAGAGAAGATATTTGTCCACGGTGCGCGCGACGATATCGGCCACGGCGGATGAGGCGAACTCGATCCAGGCCGAGTGCTGCGATTTGCCAGTGCGGGAATTGCGCGCCAGGCGGAGGTTGGTGATGGTGCCGAACTGAGAGAAGTAGGCGCGCATCTGCTTCTCGTAGAAGCCGTGGGGGATACGCTTGAGGATGATCACGCCTGGTGTGGTCTCTGGATCGGAATCGGTGGATGCGATGGCTGCGATGGCGGAGGTAGGCGCTGCGGGGAGGGTGGAGATGTCGATTCCTTCCACGTCTCCGCCATCGTCTTCCGACTCGTCACTGCTGAAACCTGCAATCAGAGCGGCGGTTTGATCTGCGCTGAGAGCTGCGCCGCCCTCATCCTCGTCGTTGTCGCTGTCCTCATCCGAGAACTCGGGAAATGGCTCCTCGACGGCTTTTTCCACGACTTTTCCATTGACTTTCTTGACCACCTTCTTTGAGTTTTCGACAGGTTTGCCGTTGACACGAACAATACTGGTCTTCGTCTCAATAACTGATTTCGGTTTGGGGGTTATTTGGGCGGTTTCTGAAGCTGTGAGTTTTGATTTTTTCATGGCTGATTTGACAGGTGCCGACTGTTCTGTAGACTTAATCGTCTTGGACTTTTTCGATACTTTGGCAATGGTGTCATCACCAGATTTGCGCTTTTTTCCTTTGATATCGGTAGACATTTTGTGTGGCGGTACGCGAGCGATTGGTCGTTGTGAAATTGGTGCGTGTTGGAGCTGCGAAACTTTTTCTGTGGAGCGGCCTTGTATCGTTGATTACGGAAGGTTTGCCGGAACGGACCCACATCCGTTATTGTGCCCGGAACTATTCGATTCAACAGTGTTCGAGTTCAATCAACTTAACAAATATTCCATCAACAAAATGTCGCTGCCGGATGGTACTACCCCCTACGATGATGCTTGGGACGATTCGGCGCTTCTAGATGCCTGGGATGGTGCCCAGAAGGAATACAAGGTGATTCGCTGAATGTTTACCCTGCTGTCGAATCACGGAACACTGATCATACTGCAACAGAAGTATCACAGCATGGCTCAACGTGGTGAGAAAGTACCGGAGTCTGAAGCGACTGCCTCGGAAGGACCAATGAAGTCTGACTTCGACGACGAGGTTGAAAATGCATCTTCTGAGTACGTACCCACCATGGAGCATGGCAACAACGCACCGCAATTTCCATTCCCAGCTGCAGCAGGAAGCGTGCCTAGCGCCGTTTTGAAATCCGGTAAGTACTCCAATGAAGGCCTTCCAGATGATAGAGCGGTACTGACGTGTCTTGCCAGCACAAGACCCCGAACTCAAGAATCTAATGATGTCCTGGTACTTCGCAGGCTACTACACTGGACTATATGAGGGAAAGCAAAAGGCCTATGCCGAGATGCAAGAGAATCAGAAGTCTTGATCTCGGAGGATGATATCCTTTGACATGTCCAACATGTGTCAGTCGTTCATCGATTGATACGGTACACAGGTGCATGGACGAGCGGCTGACGCTGGAGTAAGTAGAACTGGCATCAGCCACATGACTCACAAAACTTCAGCAGAGTGATACGAATTAATGCAAGGTGTGCGTATTAGTCCATTCTGTGCAGCTTCCTATGACTTGGCTGATCTTGCTTCCTAAAGTTTCTACAATCGGTGGAACCTTTGTATCGCTCTCAGATTTTCAGGGAAGATCAGCCGTCACTCCATCATTGACGTCGATCAGTTGATCAAATCTGCGCCATATCGTTCACGGTGGCCGTGGGGCAACAATTCCCTCACGGATAACAATCCCAAAGAACTGCAGTCTTCCAGATCTTGTAGGTGTCGCTGCTACGTTTGGTTATTGATCAGGAGTTGAAATCATAAGGGTGGCACATGTTGCAATCAAGATGATACGACTTTGTGCTCTGAAAGTACACCGTTCTCAGGAGACACCTTGCGTCATCCCGTACTACGTTCAATCTTGATCAAGTGACTGGACATGATAGCAACTGTCAAGCCAAGTTATATGTGAAAGACCGGCATCATCGCTATGCCCTTTACCTTAAATAGGCTACTTTCGTGTGATTGGTAGCTAAGACCAGCTGCTATTATAAGATTGCACCAGCCCGAAAAATCGACTTTATTGTCACTCCATGTAACAGCAATTGTTGTTCTGCATAACAACACAAGAGTGGAGGGCACTGCAAAACCAGGGTATGCTATCACCGCCTGTGCCACTTATCATCGCCCGAACCGACAGTACAAGCATACATCCAGCTTACTGCATCGTTGAAGCTCTAACGTAATCCCTGCACCTTTTTGGAGAATAGAGATCACGACGGTTGCTTTAGTCATTGGACATATGGCTGACGTCCCTTACAACAAGGGAGTTTCCAGCGAAAGCACGGTCAGGGTGGTTTTCGTAGCTGGGAACTCTGCCATAACGAGTTCAACCTGCTTGCGTGACGACTGACCATGAATAGGTCGAGGGTCGCCGGTGGGCAAAAGATGGCTTGCTATGCCATAGCGTTGCCTCTTACCGAGTCGCATATCAGCATGAAATCGGCTCTCATGACTACCAATACTTCGAATGGACATTGAACTGGATCTTGGTATACTCAAAGATTACACTGAAACATCTAGCAAGCGAGATTAGTACCAGTTTTGCTTGCGACTCAAATCGAACAACGGTGTTTGTCTCCGAAGAATGTTTGCTACTTCACGCTACACAGCCCGGTGAAACGTGGCGACAGCGTACTGCAGACTGTCGACATGGCATGACGAGACACCTCCACCCCCCGCTCAAGGCGATACACAGGAGTGCCTGGGCGGCAATCCAATCGAAGTGGAACATAAATAACGAGGTCGTGGACACGTCTGATAATGCCGTAATCAGTTTCAAGATCAACCGCAATCCTCAAAGTTCACGACATAACACCAAACCGATTGTCAACATGTGCTATTACGTCGTGTTCAGGTTCAAGTATAAAGGGTGTGAGGCAAGATCCCAGCATGTTGTCACAACGACGAGGTACGACAAATGTGAAGAAGATCTAAAGTTCGGCTTCACCTGTACCGATGCCAAACCAGCAAAAGGGAAGAACGGAAAAAATATCCAAAACGGAACATCTTCGATGGTTGGTAAATGTCCCAGGTGCCTTTCTTGAGAAGCTCTGTACAAGTGCGGGTTGATGTTTGCTATGACTGCGAGAAAGATTGCTGATCTTGCAAGTAGAACCACTAATTCAACGACGATGGTGGAAGAGACTTGAATTGTCAGATTGAGGATCGCAGAGTGGAACCGTTGGATGCGAATGTGTCATTTCGCACTATTATCAGGGCTTTAAATCGAGGTTAACGCAGCCTCTGTACCTTCCTTCAGATCAGCGATAAGGAGCCCAATGTCATGGTAATAACCTTGCCAGCAGTTCTTGATAATCACTCCGAGCTTTTGCAGTGAAGAAGTCTCAGGAAATTCTCCCTTGGCAAATCGGGACTCGACTTCCTCATCAGACAAGTCCTCAAACGGGTCGCTTCCGGTGACCATACGATACAACGCAGATCCGGACGTGAATATGTCAGCTTGCGCATCCAGCGAAAATCCTGGGTACCTATGACTTGGCTTGACGGCCACGAGCAGAGAACCCCCATCGATGGATGACCCTGCGAAGTCCGCCAGTTTGGCGTTCAGTTGGCGGTCCAGTAGTACATTCGTGCATGTGATATCTCCGTGGATAATTCCCGCTTGATGAACGAATCGGAGAGCCTCCGCTATTTGTCTTGCCCGTTTGATCACTTGATCGTTGGTGACTTCGTGTCTCTCGATGTAGGACTGCACATCGAAATTTTGCGCGTATTCGACACGAATGCCGGATTCGAACGCTCCGTGATAGGAAAGGATTGCGCTGTGTCCTCCTCGTGTCGCCAAACGTTTGTAGACAACCTTTTTCAGAGCGATTGTCATGTGGCACCATTCGTTGTCGGGATCAAAGGGCGTTTTAATAACCGTTTCTGTTTGTTCGTCCGCGACGACAATACCTGAACTCCCCCAGGCGACCAGATCACTCAGTCCATAGCCAGAAGGGAACTGAATCTCATCTGACATCTGGAAATACCGAATTCACGTTCGTCTGTCGCAGAAATTATTGAAGGATGTCAAGTATGATAGAAGAACGCCGTGTTGAGGACCAGCTTATGGACCTTGAAAAGAGAATGGAGGACTTGCAGTACATTACACGCGCATCAATCCTAACCCCGGATTGTTTAGCGCTGGCATGTAGAGCTAAGATATTGGTGTTTTGCGCGGATGGAGATCTCAGACGGTTCACAGCATTGGATTTTGGTGATCTGTCCACTGAGCTAATTCAACGCCGTAGAAAATAATTTCGGCTCCTGAGGTAGAGATAAAAACCTGATCACACAAGACCAACTCACCCAGCTATCGGATGTGTGAAAGTGTATCGAGGGCAAGATGATGTGCTTGGAACATGTAATACTTCCATACGAAGTCGTAGTGGAGATGAAGTGATCACGAAGTCGTAGACTGGTTCTTCCCTATGATCACCCCGATTTTGGTACAGCAATTGCTGCGTCAAGCAGTTGAGCGATGATGATGGCAGGTCAGTCCTGAGTTGACGCGTCGAAGAGTTTCACATTACAATGATGCATTCACGTTCGACCCTTTGCGCCCACATTTCATGCCATGGTTTGGCCGCGTCGCGTTGGGAGGTGTTACCACTTCGCCTCACCATGAACCGATCGCGCGACATACAGCAAAGGTCCAAAGACATGATTACCCAACGGGCTGACTGTAAGCTTTGACTCAGAGACTCTGTATCGATTGGTTCTGTAGATCTTCCGATTGATCTTCCGTCGAGCCACGTTCTTCAACAAGGACACGTGCAGAGAATTATGATAACATTACATTTCGTAACTCGTATTTGTACAGCCTACATCACATTTCACGTCTTTGTTTTGACCCAATGATCCCGTTGCGCTTCATTGCACAAGTTGCAGCGGGACATATGTCCAGTCCTGTGCATCAACACGACGATATTATGAATCAGGGCCGCGCAAAATAAGATGCGTTGCCAGCGTCGTTGGTTCATGGAACTTTCGTTCGATGCCAATCCATCCGAGTTCAACGAGCGTGCCCTCGATGATATACTTTCCCTTCAATTATCACATGCCCGCGGATTGTGAGCTTTGGACTGGATAGATGTTCCACGTCGTGAATTATCCTACACCGGACTCTGAGCATCCGGTGTACTTCTCGGGTGGCCGCAGTCAAGGGCGATTGGTACGGACACGAATCAATACCGAACGGGAGTTCTACAGACAGTGCATTGATGGGATTTTCGAAAACCAAGAGATTGTGTGTACTAATCTACCTAACGACGAATCGTCTATGTCGAGACGCTCTTTCACGGTGTTTCTTTTCTATCAAGATGTAGGACATCGACTTGTCCCATATCAAACACGACAATCAACTTGTTCTGTTCTCTGTGTAGCACTCTGACCGTGGTTGGCGTACCCGTCCTCGAGACCTCCCATCCTGGTGGAGGTTCGACAAGGAATCTACTTCTGCGACGCGTATGGAAATTGATGTCTATCCACTCAAGCGCTTGGAACCGGTCATCCATCATTAATTCCCGCAGTTGAGCGTCGAGAAGCTCCGCACTGAAGCGCCGTCCAATTTCTACCAGCAGGGTAAATGTACGCAGAGACCTGGGTAGAATTGCGACAAGATAATCTTTCCAACGTAATGGTGACTTTGGATTATAGTCGTTGTCACCAGGACGAAGGAGTGCATTCCAGGACAAGATCAAGCTTTCCAAATGCGCCAGACTGCTTAAGTTGCCCAAAGTTCCAATGCTGCGGTTAGATTCGCAGAAGCAGTTAAGAGACTCTAGTGGATTGTTACATTGTCGTAAGACATCGCCAAAGTTTTCGAAGTCAATGAGATTGGAACGATGGAACACGGCGGATAGGCTGCGGAGCTTCGGACAAAGATCAAGTATGTATTTTAGACCACTGGAGTCGATGGCTGACTCTGATAGATTGATATGGGTCAAATTTGACTTCGCATCGCCTGGACAATTGTCGCAATTGATCAACTTCAGCTTACCTTCGAAGCACTACAGAGATGGTACTTTCCAGAACGCGAATGGTAGGCTCGAATTGTTGATGCCAAATTCCTCGCGCCGAAAGACTTCGAGATACGTCAGCCTTGACAGTACATTCCGCTCGCTACCTCCCCGGTAATGATGGTCGTGAGCTATCGCTTCTTCAACAAACCTCACAACTAAACTCTCTTTGGAACAGTTCTCTTGATCGATTCGAAGCCTGTCGAGGTTTCTGCACCTGAAGAGCAGAATGCACATCAAAGCGTTACCATCACTGGCTCGTATACCGGCTTGAATATCAGCACGCAAGTCCGTGGTGAAGTGGGTGAAATCGGTTTCGACTGCCGCCACCAGTGTGTCGATGGTGGTCTTCTCCAAGGGGTTTCGGACGGTCTCTTTCAGCTTTAGCGATAATGATCGCACAAAAATGGGAGCGTCCGGCCTGTCTAGAAAAAGATTCATTATTGGTTGGAAAAACATGTCCTTTTGGTGTATGTCGCGGAGCATAACACGTCGGGCTGTATTGTAGAGACGTGAGCATGTGAGCATCGCACTGTCCAGCGTGTTGAGTCGAGCAGCCGCGTCAACCTGAGAGAATATTTCGACTAGCAATTCTGATGGGAGATTTTCCAATTTAGACATGTCGTGTATGTGATGAAGAGTTCGGTCTTAGATTCTGAGAATGTCGTATACAGTAATGAAACTCGATCGGTGTTTTGTTTTCCGGAGACTTCAGTGTGCAAGGCAGCAACGTGTGGCGTCGGACATGCGGGATGCCTGAGGCTTGCGCTTTCCCAAAAAAGTGATGGACCGCACGAACACAGCGCACCATTATCTATGATGATTGGGTACTTCGACGGCTACATAAGGAGGCCAACAGCAATTAGGAGCCTGGAGCTGGTACGGTTTTAGCTCGTGCTGTTTCCTGCGACGCCTAATCACCTCGGGTGCCCCACTCACATCTGGAATGCTCAAATATCAACTTCACCCCTCCCAATGTCAACTGAGAACGGTCTATCATTCGAATCCGAGACCATGGCACGCTTACCAGAAGAATTGCTCCGTCTGATACTATTGCAGGTCGACGATGATGACTCCCAGGTCACAACGCTGTTCAACGTCATGCTCTCGAGCAAAGAGTTATATCACACCGCCCGCCCCATCTTCTACCACACCATACGCTGCAATCGTATGATGAGCAGGTTCCCGTTCGACAAAGTATTGAAGGCTTTTTTGCACAATCCGGAGACAGCTACCTATGTGCGAGAATTGCAAGTAGCTGATTGGGAAACATGCGAACCGGAAGAATCCACGGCTGAGTCACAACTGGAAGAATCCACGGCTGAGTCTTTGGTGGCAGGGCTCGATCTCGTCAATATTTCCCCAGCTCTACGCACCGATCTTGAAGCCGGGATTCGCGCGGGCAACGATAATGCGCTGCTTTGCATGTTGCTTTCCATGTGCAGAAATCTCAGCGTGCTCATTATAGAGCACGATCTGCCGTTCGGCGAACAGAGCTTGACCGAACTTTTCATGGAAGAAGTGATGGCCGAAGACAGTCAATTCTTCCGCGACAGTAAGCGAAGCATGCTCTCAGTTCTCGAGAGCTTCACAGTGGGCCGGATAGACACTGAAATGAGAACTCGTCTGGACAAGTATTTCACATTCTGGAAACTTCCATCTCTGCGTACTTTCGATGGATCGCAAATGGAATTCATCGAATGCGCCAGAGGTCCTCTTGACGGTGAAATGTCGGAATTGCGTAGCATCACGCTCGAGGAATCGATTTTTGACCACACGGGACTGGAATACATATTCAAATTCTGTCCGCAGCTGCGCAAGATTGACCTTGCGCTGGGCGATAATCAACATTATCACAGTCTTGAGATTGATTCCGGAAAGTTCGGCGAGATTCTTCGAAATCATGGGAGTCGACTCGAGCGTTTCGCCTTCACCAACGATAGTTTCACGGAATGGGACTTCTCAGAGACCACACTGGGCGACTTGACCAAGCTGACGCAGTTGAAATCGTTACATTTGGCGTGGGAAACACTATTCGGTTTTCGCAGTGGCTCAATTACGGATCCATTCCTCCTTTCTCCTACTTATTTCGTCGACATTCTGCCGACTTCTATTCAGGAATTCAGCGTGAATATGACGGACAACTGGCCTCCCGACATCGCGATGTTGGATGCCCAATTGCTGGAGCTGATGACGAGTGCACGGTTCGAGAAACTCAAACTGATTCAGGTCTGGCGCAGTGGTGTATTCACCCTTGACCTGCCGCGTCGATGGGTGCACTCGGTAGATACACCGAAAGTGTTCGAACAAGGGTTCAGCACCTCGGATGAAAATATTGTGAAACTCCATCGCTTGGAAAAGACATGAAAGTCGTGTGGATTGCGTCCTGAGAACCCTCTTGGAAGAACAAGAGCGCCGATCAGATGTCGCCTCAAGAAAACCACGCGCTACTTTTTTCGACATGGTATAGGCAATGGCAGGGTGCTTCACATTCATGGCGACGCGATTGGCGGCATATAGATGATTTGTTTTCCAGTTGCCTTGAATATTTGTCGAACTACGAATATTCACAGACTTACTACCCTTCTCCATAGCTGCAACATTATAGGGTTCCTCATATCAAGATTACAAACGAAGTTTTATCCGATGACTTCCTTACTGATTAGACCATAGAGGTCGAAAGAGACTTGAAGTATGACTTGGCGCACAGCGAGATCATGAAGACATACTGAGATGTATCTCTCCAGAGTCTGATAGTGAACAATGACGAACGAGGGAGAAGACCGATGTTCTATGGAAGAGACAAGGCTATGACGGTCCACTCGGAAAACCTGAATCACGTTCACACGTTTTCCAAGACCATAGAACAAGAGCACCTGTTTGGAAGTCCATGCTTGGTAAACATTCGAAAGGGACTTCAACGAGCCACGGTCAGATCTCCGAACGGCATCAGCACAAAGCTTCAGTTGACATGTCAGCAATGTCTGGACTCGGTGAAATCGCAGATGATGGCTTCTTCGACCCGACTGGGCATGCGCAAGGCCGCTGCTTGCAGATGCATACGTCTCGATTGGGAAAGGCAATGCCTGCAAAGGCTAGATCGCGCGCATGCCGAGCCCGGTGCGCTGGAACTCGTTCTGCACGATTTTTGGAATGATCTTGCCGATGATTATGTTGTTACACGATTCTCGTTCGCTTGCCAGCGCATGTCATGCTGAGGTTCGATATTTGGTCGAGGAAGTCATTTTACTTACGTTATCTCAGTCCCGGACGATATACTTTAAAGTCATTAGTTTGTAAGGCGGATGTGGCTCGGGAATAAGCACGCCATTCAAACCACCTCTTATCAAATCGCTCGTATCTGTCTAATTCTGGCCCATATACCACCGGCTTCAAGATCCGTCTGTTCGCCGAGAAGCCGAAAGCCGAATCACGGACCTTTGAGACGCGATCGAAGACTTGGATGAATGCGAAAATGTTTGAGAAATAGAGTGTCATTCGAATGCGGTACAAGTATCTTTCTCACACTTTCTGCATGAAGCAGTCATCCTTGCCGCGCCTTCTAGACCGAACCGAACAAATCCGGACAACGAATGGGGCCGGTACAAATACGAGCAACAATCTCACCGTACATGTTTGTCCCCTGAGGCTAGCGAATCAATTCGTCCCGTCCGAACCCAACAGTTTGGAATGGTGGGGCGAATGAGACGGCGGACGAAGCACGTAATCCGATCAAGCGTTCAACTTTCGATACTCCAACGTCATCTTGTTTACCGGAATAAAGTCCGCCTATCCGTTTCCAAGCCACTTCATCTCTGTTAAGTTTAGCTCTATCACCACGCCTCAGCCCGAAGAGACTCGTTCTTACTCACCGTCGTGTTGCTTCCCAGTACAGAACGTCTTGCGAAGCCTTCAATCATGCCTGGCGAGTCCGTACATCTAGACGGGCCATCCGTCCCATTCTTTCGCGCCGTGAGGTCTTTCGCGCGACGAAAACATGATCCAATCGAAGCTCCCCGGTTTTGCGACCTGGAAGGCGTTGTCCGCTGCACTATTTCTCGTCGTTCTAGTGCAGCATTTTAGCACGCGAGTCCAGTGGTCCCCGGAGCATTCTTTTCCGTCCTTGCCTTGGCCTCAAGAGGAAACCTGGGAGTACGAAGCCAACCGCGATCGCTACAACTACGGGCTGTCTTCCGATCAATGCCACTCTGCCTTTCCCAATCTTTACAAAGAAGTCGATCGAGCTGTCGCGCAATGGCAAGGACGACCGATAACACCGGAAACTATCAAATTGGTCGACGGTAACGATGGGAATGTCAGGTTGATGATCCACGATAATCAGGTCAGGATCATCGCTACCAAAGGACTTTACAGGGATGATTTCAACTTTCGTATCCTGTCTCTCATCAGCCAGGTCCGTCGTGCCGTCATCGCCGTGGATGAGCCATTGCCGAGTATCGAGTTCAATATCGTCGTCGACGATATTGTCTCTTTGAGAAACCACCCCAACGATCGTGCCCTCTGGGGCTTCAATCGTCAGAATGGAAACAAAGTCCACGACAATATCTGGGTAATTCCAGATTTCATCTGGTTCGCTGGCAGGCATCAAGGAAACTTTCACGACATGCAAGATAGGTCTCGCGCCTATGACTCCAACTTTCAACAAAAGATTCCCAAGGTGGTGTGGCGTGGACCAACGTGGAACAACCCAGGCATCAGAAAGGCACTGATCAATGCCACCGAAGGCGAATCCTGGGCTGATGTCGAGGTATGTGCAAAGCCAATCGTCATTGCAATTACCATGCTGACCAAGTGCAGGCCATGGTGTGGGAAGGCGATAAGTCGAACATCATGGAGGTCGAGGAGTTTTGCAAATACGCATTCCTCGTCCACACCGAAGGCTCAGCCTGGTCCGGCCGCTTGACATTCATCCTGAACTGTGACTCTGTTCCCGTCGTGCACGACCTCAAATGGACCGCGCATTATTACCACCTCATGGAGCCTGGCGTCAACGTCGTTGGTGTTGAACGTCAGTTTACCGATCTCAAAGAGAAGATCCAGTACTACCTTGCAAATCCCAAGGAAGCCCAAGCGATTGCGGACAAGTCCGTCGCGACCTTCAGAGACAGGTACACCTCCCCAGCCGCTACCGCGTGTTACTGGCGCGAGCTTTTCAAGGGCTGGAGTGAGGTCTCATTCACCCCGGAACTGTACGAGACCACCAAAGGTGATGAACAGAAGATGCGAGGCATCTCATATGAAGACTTTATGTAAGTTTTACGCACGTCCGGATCGAATAACGCGCTGATCTTTTTAAAGCCTGCGTGTTCAAAAGCAAGATTACCCATGGCCGGAAGACTGAACGAGAAGTGTCTGACCAGCATTTGAATCAATCAACGATTCTCCTCAGCCCGTCACCTCGCGTGACACCACGACGATCACGAACTTACGGCCAGGATATGAGAGATTAATGTGTCCACAGTTCAATTTTTAGAACCACAGCCAACAGTTTCTTGGCGCGATTGAGTGTTGAAAAAATTTGATCGAGCGAGCTCTTGACATCACATGTCAAATGCTCAACGCAGCTCGAGATTGGCTGGTTATGGCGTGTGCAGGAGAGAGCAGACGGCGCGGTTGGCAACGACCAACTTAATGTTTATAGCATTTGTACATCATGACGATACTGCACCAATTGCTTCCCAAATGACCAAGGTACATGCGTGCACGCTGGATCAGCTCCTCCACTCCTCAATCATTGTCGACGATAGGTGATCCCTGTGATGCTCAGCCTTCGATACGAGCGCATAGTTTCCGTCGACCGTTGACGCTGACGACGCGACAGAAACATATTCGCCGATTCGAGCTTTGACGGTGTTCCCATTTTGGAAGACGAGAAAGCCCGTATCCAGATTTTTCAACTGTAGGTATAATCTTGACTAAGAACAAAACTCACGGTCCATTTCCGCAAACGGGAACTTTTACGCGTAGAGGATCGAATAGGAGGCACACGTGGCACTAGGCGCAGCGAACCCGCCCATTCGAATCGGCAACGTCCATCTTCGTTGCCGTGAGAGATACGCGGACGACATTCGAAAATTCCAACTCATTCCTCATTTGTGGCTTCGAATCCCTCATGTAACCCGTAAAATGCTCTCGTGTTCAATGGTAAGATCCTGCGCAAGCCCAGGCGACACACGACATGAACCGCCGAGTCTCGATCCTCGAGAGCGAACGGGTCGTGTCCCACAGCTCCATCAAGTGCAACAAACATCCAAAGGGTCGCAAGCGAAGCCACAAATTTTGACAGGTGCACCCCGTCGAACCAACCGCAGCTCCACACCCCAGCCCGGTTCATGCAGGGTTGCACCGATGCGGGATCGAAGAACGTGGTCCAGCTCCACCGAGCTGCAGCGAAGCTCACGGAACCCCACATTGCGGGTTCCGACATGAGCTCGTCAACTTCACCGAGATTGCTCGACGGCTTCGGTGGAAGTAGCGAATGGATTTCGCTAAAGTAACAAGTCGGCTGGAATTCCCGATACGCACAGCGCAAGCCTCGACACTCTCCCACGCCTGATCCGAAGCCTCGTGTTGGAGAGCAACAACGGCAGAAGCATCGGCAGCACCAGCAACTGCAATGGCAGCGACAGTTTCTTCCCGTTCCCTTCCCGCAACCATTTGTCGTCCCGTCCCATCAACTCGTCTCGCTCACGTTTTCTCATCCGTTCGAATCCCACTTCATCCCATCGCTTTCCCCTCCACTGCCTGAGTGCCCGACCTTATCCCCTTCACCCATCATCTATCTTTCCTCCTCGTCAGTCTTAAAAAGATTTATGACTCCAATCTCTATCTCCACCTCCACCCGCACGCAAAACCCCGCTTGATGTTCTCTTGCACGCTGCGGCGGAGGACTCGCACGTCCTCGATTGAGGATCTCGAACGTGTCATCGAAGCGGTTGAATGACGGGTTGAGCTGCTGGTCTGGCTGACTCTCATGAATGACCGCTCCAAGATAACAGCGCGGAGAACGCCTCCTGGGAAGTTTTCGAGGGCGCATGGGGTTTGAGGTGTGAGGTTTGTGATATGAGGCTATGGGCTTCATGGGTTGATTCGCGGGATCATGGGATCGTGCGATACTGGATGATGGTGATGAGGACCGGGAAGACGACAACGAGACTTGGAGAAAGATGGAAGGAGAGGCGGTGGACGTCTGGGCGAGTGGGCCGAGCTCGTGATCTGCAGAGTGCGTCGATGGGTCTGGAAGGCTATGGAGAGGATCTGTTTCGAGTGAGTGGAGGGGAAAGATTGTCGCGTCGTTTTGAGGATGTCGCATGGGAAGTTTATCGGGCGCGGTTGGAGAGATATGAAGGCTGATGGATGCATACTCGAAGGGAATACTTAGCTCGAAGGTAGTTTTGAGGTGAAATTGGGTGGCTCAAGTCGAAGAGACGTATCACTGGCCGTTCTGTTGTTGGGTTGTTGGGATGTGCATGTGAAGTCAGATGTCTTTGTGATTGTTGTCGTTGAGACAATATTTGTCGAATCTGGGTATCAATATTTTCACAGCATTAAGTCTTTATTCAGGTTAAGACGTCATTGATGGTCATCGATCTACAGCCGTGCCTGCCTCTGATCGCTTTCATGATATGAATTTCACGCTTTTTGCATCGATGTTTGTCCATCTCATATCAACATTTCTAACGCTATGCCTGGGCCCACGAAGTTGCAAAATTTGCCAGCAGAATTGCTCGTCGAAATATTCTCTCGGGTTGACGGGGTGGACCGGAAAGAAACATTGCGCAATGCGATGAGTTCATGTCGGCCGTTGTGCAATGCCGCTCGTGAGGCTCTTTACCATACCATCAGCAACAATCTCTACGGTATGCGCCTGTTTCCATTCGGGCTTCTACTCAGAACGTTCTTGGAATTCCCACGGACTGCCAAATTGGTACGAGAATTGATTGTGATCTACCATGAACGACTCGAACATCTGGAACCGGGAACGAGTCAACGACTGACAGTGGCAACTCGAACGGAGCTCACCAACATCCCCTTGGCCCTACGTGCGTTCATCTCGATCGATGCATCGAAGGGCGACACTGATGCTTTGTTTTGCTTCCTACTCTTCCGGTGCAAAAACCTGGGCAAGCTTACAATCGACCGATAGGATTGTGTTAAAAGCATCTTGACTCGAACATTCATCGACCAAGCCATACTTCACGACAGCCTTTACCGAGGCATCGATGAGCTGCAAACACTACCAAGGCTCAAGCACCTCATCATCAGATCGAAGGATACGACTTCCATCAACCCTCTCGAACGACCTTCGCCATTGTGGAAGCTACCATCGCTGCGGATCTTCGAAGGTAATTTAGTGCTCACCAACATCAGCGATCAGCCTCTTGTGAAGTCAAGCTTGACCAGGATTCACTTGGACCACCCATTCGTCGACTATAGCGGGCTGCAGTACATTTTGCACTCCTGTCCGCAGCTTGCCGAGCTCGTTATCAACGCCAACCGTGATACGACTCCCGAATATCAAAGGTTTGGTGACGTTCTACGACGTTGGGGGAAACAGCTGGAGCTCTTCGCTTTCTGTATCGAGCCTGCAACACACCGAGACCCCACTGGCATCTTGGGTGACTTGAGCGGGTTGACGCGGCTGAAAGAGCTACGTATTTCTTGGGATTCTCTCTTTGGTTGTCATGCTAAGGGCATCGATGAGGACCCGGACAAGCTTTCCAATGACTATTTCATGGCAATTTTCCCCGTATCTCTGCGTTCACTCAGTCTGCAACTGGAAGGAGAATATCCCTTCGACATGATATTAATAGACGGCCAATTGACGGAGCTGATGAGCAGTGAACAATTCCGAACACTGCAGTCCATCACGGTTGAAATCCGGAGAACGCATCCGAGCGGCTTAGCATCCAGACCTCCACCTGGATGGTCCGTCTCAAGAGAAGGCCTGCCGGAAAGAGTGATCGATCTGGGAAACTACACAAGACACTTTTTGTTCTTACATGGTGAAGTGGTGCGGTTTGAGAGAGATATCGGTCTCAGTGAAGGGAACGAACTCGATGAAATGGAACTATCTGGGTGAAAGAAAATGCACTCAACGAAAGAGAGCTAGCTCGAGGAGAGAGAGTGAACTCAGTGGAAGAACGTCCCGACAATTCATTTTACAGGAAACAGGCACCGCTCATCTATCGTTACATAGATAATCTAAACAATTTCTAGACATTCGAAGACATCATCGGTATGTTGGCGTAAAATTACACACCGCTGAGATGGCGAAGTGTAATCTCGAAGAGAAGTATTCGCATCCCCTCTAAATCGATCGTTTACATGAGTTGTAGGATCCATCTCAGCATGGAACAGCCTACGTTCACATCATCCCCATATAAAGAC
>JAOSBP010135835.1:0-22178 GCA_027563825.1 Erythroxylum mucronatum
TGCATCATTAGACTAGGCTAGCTTAGGATCAATTCTACACTGGTTCCTTGAGAGTCGACCCGAGGTTGCATCCTGTACTGCAATCCTTGGTACAAATTTATTTGACCGGTTTCCAAGGATCGATCTTAGGATTGAATGATAAGCCGCGATCAGAGGCCATCCTCAAACTTTCTACACTTGTCTTCTTCCGTAGGAATCAAAACAGTAGCATAGTCCATCAGCTCATTAAACCGGATTTCATAATCTGCCACTGACATCTTACCCTGCTTCAATTCCAAGAACTTATTCATCTTCTTGTCCAAGTAGATCTTGGGCATGTAATTTTTTTAAGACCCTTTGAAAGTCTTCCCACTTCAATTGGCAAGGCCTGGTGGTACTACCTGGGACAGTCTTCCACCACTGATAAGCTAGGGCCTATAGTAAGGGCACTGTATAATCGAACCTCTCATCAGGCTCGCAGTCCATCTGATCTAGAATTCTCTCAGTCATTTCCAACCATCCTTCGGCCTCAGTGGGGTCTGTGCTACCATAGAAATCCACAGCTCTCTATTTTTGCAGCCTGCCATACCTCCTTTCCCTTCTCTCGGGAACTCTAGGAGGCATCTCCTCAGATCGAGGTACTGAGGACTCCCTACTGACTCCTACAGATCCTAGGTCAGCTGGCTACCCCACTTGTTCACCTATGGCAAATGACCTATTATAAACAATAACTTTAGTCATTATCCGCATTTCTCATGAAAATTCAGGCTTAACATTTCTATATGTCCCAACAGATGCCAACCATGCTCTGATACCACCTAAATGTAGCGCCCCCTTATCGCAGGGTACACACTGGGATGCTCGGAGCTCATTCCGGTACATATCCTATAATAAGGGTGAGTTACGATCGATCACTACATTCACATCACATGGCATCATATCATATTCACTTATAAAGTATCAAAAGAAAATCACAATATTTTAATAAAACCCAAAATTTCCTCTTTTCATTTCATGAGAACCGAATTTACAATGTATCCTTTACAACATCATTCGAAGTATGTTTGTGATCCAAACCTAATACAAAAATATGCTACATGAGAATGGAAATATACAGAATCTATTTAAGCAATCCAATCCCAGTTGACCGACCTTTGAGCCATTTTATTTTTCCCAAAAGTACAAGTCTGAACTGCTTGTACGTCTCTTAGTTGCTAAAGTCGTCTCTCTATCTTGAAAAGTCAATATGCAATTTTCGATGACTTTTGCGAATTCAATAAGGTAACCATCATCGATGGTCCACTAAATTTATGCATTACATCAATACATGTAACAACTTATTCACATCTTTGCATATTCACAAAATATCACATTTCACTTTTAGAACAATCATCATAATCATTTCAATCATGTAAAGTACACATATCAAGTATAAATGCAATGCACGTGAGACTCCTTTTTATTTATTAATGTCGTTGTGACTGAGTGCCTTTTTACTGGCTAATATCTCTTAGTGGATACCGAGTTGTATCAAATTATGTCCCATATCCCATAGTGGATATCGAGTACATTCACAACCGAGCATGAGGCTCTAATCACAATCTAAGTTTTAAGCTCTTTTTCACTGGCGACTCCGATCACAACTTCCTTTATCTTTTATGCATTCATGTATTGAAATGCTTCACATTTCACTGTCTCAATCATTCAAACACTTACACATTCACATTCAGATCACAATTTTCATCGGACCTAAGGTTCATTATTCAACGTCATTGATGAGTAACATTTTTTCCATCACATTCATTCAATAACTCAAAATAGAATTTATGCAAACAAGTAATTAAGTGAGACCGTCTAGGTTCCGGGAACGTCTGGAGGTTGACGTTCCAGTTGCTCCTCTATATCAAACAACATACATAAATATCACTATTTTTAGAATCATAATTGTTCAATGATGCACATGTATGAAATGAATTGTGTACAATCCATATTCATGATAATCCCAGATATCAATCCATCAATTCCATCACACATTTGATCTCGTAGAAGCACTTCAGATTTTTTCCCAGACACTCTCTTGGGTCTACTATTCACGTTAATTCAGGGAGTGCAATTGATATAATTTGGTCATACCCTCCTCTAGAAAAGTTTTCCTCTATATCTTATGTTGCTATTGACACCAAAATCACTTAATTTGGTTCAGTAATTTGGAAGATATACCTCAAAAATTAACTGTTTGTCCATATTCAACAATAGTGTACTGTGTACAATTGCAATATCTTAGAGGAAGAATCAACATTTGACTTCTTGAGACAATTTGTAGGCCTATATCTTCAGTTTACTCCAAATTAAAAATCATCTCATTTGGAATCTTACAAATCAAGATATCATCAAAATACAGGAACATATTCAGTAAAATATCCATTTCAGGCTCTTCCAGTCGATACCATTACTTTGATTAGATTAATCTTTTTTGAGTCAAAACCAAAAGCTATAATTTATATGTAAAGATAGAGAAATGTGTTATGAATCCAATGCTTTAAAAATCAGGTCATTTGGAGGTCGAATGACAAAGTTATGGTTGAATGAATCAAACAAGGTTTTGTCCACATAAGATGAAGCAGATAGTAGACGAAGTAGAAAGCAGACGAAGCAGAAAGCAGATGAAGCAAAAAATAGACGAACCAGAAAGTAGACGAAGCAAAAAACAAATGAAGCAAAAAGTAGATGAAGCAGAAAGAAGACGAAGCAAAGGACATACGAAGCAAAAAGCAGACGAAGCAAAGTCAACTTACGACGATGCAACTATTAAGACGGTATGACATCATCATAGACAATAAGTTTCTGCAGACGATACATCTTCACAGACGATATGACATCATCATAGATGATATGTCTCTACAGACGATACAAATGGTCAACTTAAGACGAAGCAGAAGTCAACCTAAGACAATACAGATGGTTAACTTAAGACTAAGCAGAAGTCAACCTAAAATGATACATATGGTCAACTTAAGACAAAGCAGAAGTCAACGTAAGACTATACAATTGGTCAACTTAAAATAAAGCAGCAGTTAATCTAAGACGATACAGATGCTCAACTTAAGACGAAGCATAAGTCAACCTAAGATGATATAGATGGTCAACTTAAAACGAAGCAGAAGTCAACCTAGGATGATACCATCTATACTCCTCAACTCAAAAACCTTTTTCTTGAACATCTCTATGTTTTCATCAACTCATGTATAAACACCTATATATTCATACATGGACAGTGTAAAAACAGAGCATGTCACCTTTCCATATCTAATTCTCTACACTAATCATATACATCATTTCATTGCTACTTCAACTCCAAGAACCATTTTCATAACATCTGATTACTAACAATCCATCAAAAACCAAATAACACTATATCCACAATTTTCATCCCCTTAACACAATGTTCAAGAATATAAATGTGCGTAAATGCCATGATCATGCACTGGCAATAAATTCATTAACTTTATTTCAAAAATCCACAACTCTAACAATTTTATTCACTACTTACTTGTTGAAGACTCCAAAAGCTTCAACTATCTTTAAGCCCTAACTCCATACAAAATACGTAATCCACTGTGAATATTAACCATCTTCTGGTTTTTCTTAAGGTAGAAGAAACAATTTACAAGGGCTAATTGGGTTAGGAAAAGGAAAAAACATAAAAATCGCTTAGAAGGTATATGATGAAAAACTTTGTGTATTGGGAGGAAATTCGAAGAAGGTGATTATGAAGAAGTTATCTGGACAAAACTTAACCTTTCAACTCTTAGAGAACAGTAACCTACTCTAGCAAAAATACAACAAGTAACTTGACACTTGTCACTTTCCTATGGTCTAAGCTCTAACCAAGTTCCTTTTGAACTAAACTCCATTATTTATATCTTTACAATCCAGCTATCTCCAATTCTTCTTTTGATTTCTTTCCCCTATTTCCCATAATGTTTCTCCGAAATTTATTCCTAAATTCACCAAAATTCACAATTCTCACAATCCTACTAACCAATAATATTTCCAATATAGATAAATTCAAAATTCACTAAATTTTTAAAAATCCCAATTCAATTCAATTATGCCCGAATAAATTTTCAAAAATCCCAATTCAATTCAATTATGCCCAGAATCATTCATGAATGCATGTACAATTATTTTCATGTGCAAAACTATCACTATTCACGCATATGTATGACATATTATGCATAAGCATGGAAAAATGCATTTCTAAGCTCCCATTAATCACTCATATTTACTATTCTAGCCTCCCACAAGTGATGGGATGTTACATTACCCTTGCATAGATTGGATTGCATGAGTATATTTATAGCATGTCTAACAACAAAATATAAAGTTTTAATCAATATAATTAAATTATTAAAATAATGATAATTTAAAAATTAATGTTTAAAATGAACTTTTGACTTAATTTGATGTAATATTCAGTGAAGAAGTGATATTATGCAAAAATAATAATTTATAAGAGGCTGTTATCCTAACATAATCTCAGATGGACTTTTCTCAGTAGCCGAAGATCTATGCAAGTTCAGAAGTGATATTATGCAAAAATAATAATTTATAAGAGGCTGTTATCCTAACATAATCTCAAATGGACTTTTCTCAGTAGCCGAAGATCTATGCAATAATTTATAAGCAGTTACGCTGACTTATGCTTACATAATGCCATAGGTACTCCTCCAACAAATTGTTGATCCATTCTATTTGGCCATCTGTCTGTGGATGATTTGCCGTTGAAAACTTTAAATCGCACTCAGATTAAAAAGGGATGTCCATAATCAACCTGTAAATTTGGCATCTCGATCGCTAACAATATTCGCTGGAACTCCAAAATACTTAACCATGTTCTTATATAACAACTCGGCTACAACATTCGAGGAACAAGTCACAGGAGTCGACACGAAGATTGCATACTTGGAGAATCTATCAACCACCACTACGATTGATGCCATGTTGTCCACCTTTGGAAACCCACTAAGGAAATCCATTGAAACTGACATCCATGATATCTCGGGGATGGATAAGGGTTGTAGCAAACCGGCTTCCTTCTTCCTCTCCGACTTATCCAACTGACACATAAGGCACGTTTTGACGTAACATTACACGTCATTCTCTATCTTTGGCCAAAAGTAGGAACGTGATAAGAGCGTTAGCATCCATTGGACTCCTGGGTGACCAGCCTACTGTGAGTCATGCGTCTCTTTCAACAATTGTTTCCACAATCCACCAAAGCTCGGCACTTAAACTTGACTACTCTTAGTCATCAAAAGCCCATCATCATTGAGCCAAAACCTGTGTGCAATACCTTCCTTAACTTGAGAAATCAACTTATAGTATATGGCGTCTAATGGAGCTGCCGCCTTGATTTGCTCCAGTAGGTTGGACTTGTGACCAAATAAAGGGATGTAAATACCTCCTTCCTACTTAAGGTATCCACCACGTTGTTGTGCCTCCCCGGTTTATGCTCCTACATAAATTCATATTCGGCAAGAATCTCCTGCCACCGACATTATCCCTTCGAACAATGAACCTAGTTCCCCACAAATAAACTTGCCATGTCTCAAGGCAATGCACCACCATAAACATCTCCTTCTCATGAGTCGAGTAACGCTGCTCTGCACCATTGAGCTTTCAGCTCTCAAATGTTGTCGGATGACCCTCCTGTACAAGGACTCCACCAATGGCTTTGTCCGAATCATAAGTATGTACCTCAAATGGAAGATCGAACACGAACAACTTCAGTACAGGTTCGGCTGATATAGTGGCTTTAAGTTTCTCGAATGCCTTCTCACATGCAATCGACTAACACCACTCTTGCTTCTTTTTCAGCAAGTTCGTCAATGGCGCCATTTTCTTAGAATATCCCATAATGAACCACCTATAGTAGTTTGCTAGGCTGAGAAAACTCTGTAATTCTCGTACTGTCGTGGGAGCCTTCCACTTAACTATCGCTTTCAACTTTTTGGATCCATCTTGTCCTAACCTTTACTCACCACGTGACTCGAGAATTTGATCTCCAACTAAGCAAACTCATACTTCTCCATCTTCACATAGAGCTTATGCTGCCTCAATCTTTTGAACACTCACCTCAAGTGTTCCATATGTTTTGCCATGTTAGTGCTATACACTATGATTTCGTCTAAGTAGACCACAACGAACTCATCAAAGAAATCATACAACGCATAATTTATAAGGTTGGAAAATGTAGTAGGGCCGTTAGTTAATCCAAACGGTATAACTAAAAATTCGTAGGGTTCATACCGAGTTGCGCACATTGTCTTTTGCTCATCACCCTCAACTATCTGCATTTGCCAATATCCAATCTGAAGATCCAACTTAGTAAACACCTCAATCCTTGACGACATGTCCATTAAATCTTGAACCAAAGGTTCCGAATACTTGTTTTTGATCGTTACCTTATTCAACACTCGATAGTCCACACACATCTAAAGTGTACCATCTTGCTTCTTTTGAAACAATACCAGGGCACCATATGGGACTTTAGACAGTTGGACGAACCCTGCCTCCAACAACTCACCAAATTTTTTTCGAAGTTCCGCCAATTCCATCAGGGAAATCCTCTATGCGGCCCATGCAGGTGGGATCACTCCAGGAACCAACTTGATCTTATGATCTACCTCACTATAAGGGGGAAAAGTTTTTAGCAACTCTTTCGGCATCACTTCCTAAAACTCCCTTAACAAACTTGCAACCACATCAGGGACTTCCACCACGTGGTCTTCACTGGTCTCCCACATGGCTGCGAGATAGGTCTCTATACCTTTCTTCAACCCTTTCTCGATGCTCATCGCCGAAACATGCCCTACCAAAGTTGTAGCATCTGTCATTCCACCACCGAACCTGCAACAATTCACGTCAAAGGAATTTTGATCATTCATCAACATGATACCTCCCAAACTCGAGTACAGCACCACCTTTGCTGCTTTGAGAAAATCAACCCCCAATATCATCTCGAAATCCTCCAGTGGTATGACAGTGAAGTTCATCTTGGCATGCCATCTTCTAATGCTAACTGGAATGTTGTAAGCAATTCCCACAACTGCTTGTGCCTTCCCCACAGGGTTTTAATTCTCGTCAGGGCCTTGGACACCCTTATGCCCAAATTCTAAACCATCTTTTCTGCTAGGAAACTATAGATTGCACCCGTATCTATCATTGCAGTCACGTCCTTTTCCCCAACTTGTACACCTATGTACATTAATCTATCAAAAGGAACTGACTCACTACTAACCGCATTAAGCAAGGTAATCGGATTTAGAGCCACATCTTTCGAAGAATCACCGTCTTCTTCTACAATTAGGGCGTCCAGTTTCTCCTTTCTCGGGCACTTTTTGGCAAAGTGTGGACTGCTGCACAAGTAACAAGCAATCTTACCCTTCTTCGAGGACGTCTCCCCATTCTTCGAACCACTATACTGCTTGCCCTTGCCCTTGAAATCCCCCTTCTTGGAGTCTTTCTTTTTCTTCCCTTCAATCTTCTCCTGTTAGGCATGACCTTTACTCTTGGAAGAACTTGAGGAGCTCGCCTTAGATTCTTTCACCATCCGAAAATCCACTAAGGGATTAGCGGCTACTATCGCACCAACCACGTCCTTCATATTTTGCCTCCGTAACTCCATTTGAGCCTACGGTTGTAACCCGGAAATTAAAGAGCTTATCCTCATATAACATGTTCTCAATATCCAACATTAGAGAACTAAAACATTTAACATAATCTCTTACCGATACATCCTGCTTGAGTTTCTTTAAGACATCCCTCGTGAGCCAAGAAGTATTTATAGGAAGGAACTGATCCTTAAGCTCCTTTTTCATCTGCACCCACGCTTCTACGGGAGTTCTACCCTCGTTGATCTCCGCAGAGGTCTTTGTCCTCCACCAAAGCTTGGCATCCCCATCTAAGTACATGGTCATCACATTGACCTTCTCAGGAATGGATACCCTAGTAGCTGCAAGTACTACTCTATATCCCACAACAAATTCTCTAACACCTTAGCGTCGAGCACGCCTTCGAACACCCTAGGTTCACATACCTTCATAAAGGAAAGTTGTGGTGTTGAGCTTTCTCCTTGATCGATATCTAGCATTGCAAAAGCATGCCTCAGAACAGTGATCTTGAACTGGGCCTCCTCTTATGCCTTCAACACATCTAACATCTGTTGCAGCAACTGTTGGATTCACACCTCCATCATCTCAAATTGAGTATTGTGAGATGTGACTTCTTCCTCCCCTTGAGGAATTGGTCCAATGAGTGCCTCTATCCTAGACACTCGTTCTGTCAACTTGCCTACTGCCATTTCGAAAATTGGCTCTAATACTAGTTGATACAAAGGTCACCTTTGGGACTCGAACTTTCACTGAAGCTGATCACCAACACCCTTTGCACGACAGTCTCATTTAGGTTTGCTTAAGCAAGACTCAGCCTTCAACGACCCTTGAAGTATTTGCCTCGCACACTCGAAGAAAGAATGTTGTGAAAGCAATAAGAAACAAAGGCAACAAGGAAACTCAGAGATATAGTTAAACCAAACTTTATATTACTTTCCCTCAAAAGCATACAAGGAATGCTCTCTCCGATTGAATGAGAAGAGCAAAGCTCGAATAAACTATATGTAGGCATTCTAACTTGGATGCCAAGTTACATTCAGAATCCCACTCAATCTAAATTCCCTAAGATTATGCTAAGATCACATCTACCCCTATCAGATTAAATCACGTGGACCAATTAGCTGACACCCCCATCTAAATAGGACTCTAACTGATAAGATATAATTTACAAGATAACAAAAAGATAGAGTTTACATTTGACTAAGAAACTAGCATCATTATCTTCAAAGATCTCTACTATCTTTACATGTCAAGTTCCACTGTAACTCTAACACCCAGTTGTCGCCACGTCATCCAAGATCTCCTCACCATCTTTATCCATTGACGATGTAGTGTGATGTCACCAAAGCCCACTAGCACATTGGCCTGATCTAATGCTTCACACAATAAGTCCGTTAGTCGTAGTCCACTCATCTTAGCACGGTCTAAGTCTTTAGTCCACCAAGTCCTTAGTCTGGGTCGAGTCAATTTCCACAAGGTCCGAGGCTCTACCAAAATTCATACCAAGTTTGATCCCACTCGCCCACATTTGCTTTAGTGTTTTCACATGCCTATGCGTGAATCCAACTAACCTTCCAGCTAAGGCCTTTTGTAAAGGTAGCTGAGAAGTGCTCCGAAGTTTAAGGGTCTAACACCAAGGGTCAAGCTTATAACCTTAAATAAGCGCTTGATGGGAGGCACCCCATCTGTATCCCTTTTTTATGCGTTTTACTCTTTAATGCATACCTTTTAAGCGTTTACTTTGAGTGTTTTGCTTGTTTTCTTTGGTTTGTTTTGTTTATAGGCATTTGAAAAGGAATCTGCAATCTTTCACTTCAACATTGCTATCTATATTTTCAAAGTTGCAATCATTCATTTCAAAGCTGCATATGACATCTTCAATCTAGGGGAGTACTTCTATTTCCACCCCCTTTTGTGCTTTTATTGTTTTTGGACATTGAGGACAATGCCCATTCTAGGTGTGGGGGAAGGAAATAAAGTACATGTGTGTATGGCTATATGGTCTTGCCTTTCTTTGATTCTCTTTTATGTTTTTACATGCTTGTGTTGTGTGTTAAGCCATCAAGCTTTATCATATTAGTTTGGATGAGATTAAGTGTGTGCATGAAATTAAATTGGACTATATGAGTCTAAAGTGAATCATACGGATTGATTGCAATAACCCATCTTGTACATTTAATCAAAATTTTGACATCTGAGTGATTAGGTAATTTGTGGAATTAAGGTGAATTCTTGAATTAAACCTATGAGTGGATTTGAGCTTTAAATGACGTCATCTTTATGTCATTCTATTTCTTTGTATTGTGTGATGCCCCTCTAATCATGTTTGCCTTCAGAACTTGCACTGAACCAGATGGAATTTGTTTGATTACTTGGGTTATGGAAATGATTAAGGCTTTCTTTGTTTTTACACCCTTTAGCTTAAAAAATGACCCACTCAGTTATTTTCACTTTGCAAACACTTTTGAGCCTTTAACCTTGTTTGTTTTTCAATTAATCACCTTACATTAATACCCAAAAATCCCATTAGCCTTACCCTATTATAAGTTGAATGAAGTATTGAGTAAGCATTTAATTTGGGATTTTTGTTCTGTATTGTATTCTGAAATATTTTTATAGGTACTTCTACTCATGTGTTTGCTAAATTATACTGCTATTATTTTCCCTTTTTTTATTGTTCTCCTTTGTTCTTAGAGTTAGCCAAGTAAAAAAAAGAAATGGAAAAAGGAAAAAAGGAAAAAAGAAAGGAAAAAAGAAAAAAGAAAGAAAAGAAAAATAATAAAGCATAGTAGCATTAGTTAGTATGAGTAGTTGTAGTCCTTTTTATTCATGTGTCTATCTCAGAATTTGAATTTGAATGCCCCTTTTACTTGGTACTTTGTGAATGCTTGTGATTAACCCTTCGTCATTTTTACCTTATCTTTGAACCTAACCCCATTACAACCCATAATAAAGTCCTTATGATTTATGAGCTCAAGTAATTTGAATGAATGATAACTGGTGAATTTGCAAGCCTATGGTAGTGCAATCTGTTAGAGGGAGATTTGAGAGAAACATTTTAACCTTAAACAATTGAGTCTAAGAGAGAAACCTATGAGAAGAATTCACTTTGGTTTCATACTTTCCTTTGAACAAGAATTTCTTATTTTGACTTTGTTTATTTGTATCGGTGAAAAGTGATTACGATGTATGTTGCAACCTAAGTCTTGCTAGCCTAAGTTAGCGGATTGTATGTATTTAATCTTATGAAGGATGAATTGATAGCGTGTAGTGGTTTAGTATATTTCCTTGAGGGCGAGCAAAGGTTTGGTGTAGGGGAATTTGTTAAGTTGTCATTTTGTGCTCATTTTGTATATAAATCTGTTTCATATGTTGAAATTATTATCCAAAATTCATGGATTTGTTTCCTAATTATTCTCAAATGATTTTCAACACTTTGGAGATGAAATTGAATTTAAAAGATGCAAGGAAAGTAAAGATAATCTGAAATTCCAGATTGGCAGAAAAATCATCGACTAAGCATGGGCACGTGCAAGAACAAAGAACATCTGCAGAATCTGTTTTTAAATTCAAATTTGACTCACATGAGATTTTCATGATCTTGAGAATCAAATTGCTACCTTACAAATGGGGATCTGCAACCTGAATATCGGGGATAAATTATTTACTGAAGGTCACGAAAAAGGAGAGAATGGAGGAATCGAAAAGCATAAAGGAGGAGAATTTCACTGTTCACAACAGCTTTTTGGTTTTAGGATAGTTTTACATTTTTTTGCAGATTTTCCATTAGAGTAGTTTACGTTTGTGTAGTATTTTTCTAGGAAAAGACCAGGGATGGAGACTTTATATTTTGCTACTTCTTTGTTAGTTTTTACTTTTGTTATGAGTAGCTAATTTCTTTTTCTTGGTTGAAGGAAACCGTGTTATCATCTATTATATGTGAGATTTCCAAATAAAGTTTGTTTCATTCATGAATATCCAGTGTCTTCCGAATTGCTTTTTATAATTGAATTAGTTTATTTTTAGGTGCGCAACTAGGAATTGTTTTGTTTAATAGCTAGATTAGTAGGATATGAAGTTCAGTTTTACTAATCAAAAGTGACAATTAGGATTACCATCTTTTCGTTAGAGTTCGAAATTCTAAGAAGATACTTAGTTGATTAAACGCATGTCGTACATGTGTTATTTTGTTCATTGGTTTCTTAGTTCTTAAAGCTATTAATTGATTAAACTTAAGATCGTATCTAAGTTGTTGATTAATAAGAATGTTTAGAATACATTTTTTTGATAATTTAATCTTAAGACAAAACATCACCCAATGAATGTTCATTAGTGGATTGAGTTTTATATCAAGGATCCATATTAGTGTGATAACGTCGATCACTCGAAACTAAGGTTTGTTCACTGAATTTCTTGATTTGAATATTTTCGTTTAGTTTCAGTTTTTGTTTTTTTTAAATCTTAAATTATGTGAACCCCCCCTAATTTGTTTTAGTTTTGAACTCGTGTAATCTTTATCGTTAGAATTCCTCGTGGGAACAATCCCTACTTTCCACTATTACATTGATTTGTACTGTAGGAAGTTTGTTTCTTTTTAAATTTGGTTGCAGGCGATAGTAGTACCAACTCCCCACATATTTAGGCTATAGATCCCTATCAGTAAGGCAACAACTTGATTCCCAAAATCATGAAGATCTTAGGTGGATTGAATCGGATTTCAAATCAGATTCTGCAAATAATCTTTTTCCTTGTACATGCCCACGCTTAGTCAGCAACACGTCTACTAGCTTGTATCTATTTCCTTATCTATCCATTTTATGACTTTTTACTTCATAATCAGCTCCAAGAATGCTTAAGACTCCTTAATAATAAAAGAAACTCAATTTGCACTCAACAAAAGGGAATTAAAAATTAAAATAGTGAAAATTAATAATTCTATCAAATTCCCCCACACCTGAATCATTGCTTGTCCTCAAGCAATAAATCAAACGCTTCACTCAAACAATTCCAGTCAAGAGTAAATAGTTAATCAAGCACACAGAAATCCATTAATGTTTTCAATCCAATTCACTCATTTCAACTCTATCATGATCAAAAACAAGTTACTCGCATACATGCACACAGTTAGTAAAATAGTAACTCAAGATGCATAATATCTAGCATTTAAGCCATTTTGCATTTGTTATCACATAAACAAGTTAAGGATGCTTAGAACGACACAAATACAGATGAAAAGAAACAATACAAGTAGAGATATGGGCAATACTGGTTTGATAAGTCATACAACTTTTCGACACGAAGGTGAACATTTTATGGTGAACACCTTTAGGCTACTTCGTTAGATCACCATTTCAAATGACAAAAAGCACCACTGATAACTTCAATAGTAGAGAATGTGAGTTGAAGCCAGCGGAGTGTAGATTACCCAATATATAATGTTGGACCTCATTTCTAGAGCCTAACAATCCAGAGTCATAACACATGAGTGTATTTCCTTGTAGGGTCATTTTAGTGAACCCTCATTAGTCATCATCCCACAAGAGTGGTGTGCCCACACCAGCCAATCACCAAAATCTCAATTTAACTTCTTCAAAACATTTATAACTCTATGTCTCTAGTTTATTTTGAAATAAGAACCATCTCATTCAAAGATTTATAGCTCAAGATATGCTTTAAAAAGTATTTTCATAACCTAGTTATGCCCTTCCAACTGATCCCTCAATTTCTTTCCATCAATCTTTTTCAAATCAACACCAAAAGCGACCAATTTTTATGGAGGGATAGTAAAATGTGTTAGGAATTTATTGATTTAAGAACCACTTTATTTAGAGGTCGGATGAAGAAGTTATGGCCCAAAAAACCAAACATGATTTTGCCCTCAGCCACATTGTACCTGTTTCGGGACAATTGGCATAACTTTCACTAGATATATTAGATTAAGGTTATCTTTTTACGGTTTCGAAGAGGACTTGAAAATCTGCAACTTTGGTAAGACCTTGAAGGGAGATTTTGTCATCTAGAAGATCAAAATCTCAAATTTCCAAAAGTGTAGATGGATCAGATGCAGTGATTCAGTCTAAGATGAATCAAACGAAGGGACTCAGTCTCAGACGAAGGGATTCAGCCTAGATGAATCAGACAAAGGGACTCAGTCTCAGACGAAGAGATTCAGTGTAGATGAATCAGAAAAAGTTACTCAGTCTCAAACAAAGGGATTCAGTCTAGATGAATCATACAAAGGGACTCAGTCTCAGACAAAGGGATTCAATCTAGATGAATCAGATAAAGGTACTCAGTCTCAGACAAAAGGATTCAGCCTAGATGAATCAGAAAAAGGGACTCAATCTTAGACGAAGGGATTCAGTTTACATGAATCAGACAAAGGGACTCAGTCTGAGATGAAGGGATATAGTCTAGATGAATCAGATGAAGGGACTCAGTCTCAAACGAAGGGATTCAGTCTAGATGAATCAGACGAAGGGACTCAATCTCAAATAAAGGGATTCAATCTAGATGAATTAGATGAAGGGATTTCTACGGGGTCTTCCTCACATCACCAAAAGTTCGAAATCACTTCATTTACTATAGTAGTTCCGTATATACATCCTCTGCAACATCCTAACTTGTAATGATCATAACTCTCAACTCCGATATGCAAAAATCGCATACTTTATACCGTTGGAAAGCTAAAACGATAAACTACAACTTTCTAGAAGACAACTTTTTCCAATTTAACTTAGATTATTCCATATTTTCCTTAGAAGTCAAAATGCAATTTCTACACCTATGAAAAGATTGAAAATGCAATGTAAAAACTTAGAAAGTCATATGCAAAAAACAATCATATTTCATTAACAAATCTAACGATAATTTGAGCCTAGCTTTAATTAATATCAACATACACACCAATAAATTAATAAAAATACAAATGGATGCTCAATGTTTGATATGCTTATAAAGCTATCAAAAAGTGATTGACTAACTTAGTATAAAAGTCTCTAACTATCTTGGAGCTTCTGAATGCCTTGCAAGGATTACTAACCGTCTCGTTTTACACCTAAGGAGGGAATAGTGGGGTAAGCTACACAGCTCAGTGGCTAATATATTTATAGCCATCGGCAATTAATCACAAATTCAAGCATATGTATATATATGTATAATCTAGCAATTCGATCAATTCAACAATTCTACTTCAAAGTCTCAAAGTTAAACATGTTATCACATATGCATCTCATATAATTACTCAACCATTCATGCATAACACTCAATCATTTATCATGCTCAACAAAGCAAATGCAGTTCACAACGAATGGTTCAAAGGGTCTTATGGGTACAAAATGGAAAAACCGAAGTTTACACCATGAACAAAATGGGTCCATTTTCAGAGCTCATGTGTCATAAGCGGGCACCCGGGAGAAGGCTCTTGTCTACATGCATGTGACAAACGAAATGATTCCTCTCTTGCCCAAACAAAAGTACATATTTATTTTATCATATGCTCATACTTTCATGCTTTTTCCTTCCTTTCATTTAATTCAAAATGTTATAACCTCTTTCAAGGTATAACATAATCACAATGCATCATGTATTTTCAATCAAGTCACAACAATTCAATTTCAAGCAATCAACACACACACACATAGGCAAGAATTTGCCTAATCACACAATAACTATAAATAAATTACCCACCTAATTTGCTTGCAAAAATCCAACTCAAGGTTGTCTTTCCTATTGCTCTTGGGTAGGATTCTCTTGGTTTCCTAAAACAACCAAGATTCCATTCAAAACAATATTCTAATAAAATTCATAAACTTTGATAACCACAAAAAAGCAATAAATACAAATTAAGCTTAAACTTAACCTACCCATAGTCCATCTAAGTTAGAAAAGCCAAAACTTAGTTTAGAAACCCTAAAAATCAAATGGGTTTCTTAAATCACCTTCTTCCTTCCTTCATTCCCAACAGAACCCTAGTCTATATTTAATCCTAGGCTCTATTTAATCCCTTTTTTACCCTAGCAAGAAGAAAGATGAAGGCTGACCTCTAACAAGTTGATTTCCTCTTCTTTTTCTTCTTTTTTCTTCTTCCTTCCAAGCTTTCCACAATTTTCCTTCTTTTATTCTCTTCTTTACGTTTTTCTCTTCTCTCTTTTGCTTCTCATGACACTTCTCTCTTCTTCTTCTTCTTCTAAATTCAAGACTACATTCTATTCTAATCTTCCAAAAATACCCCACTTGTTTGGTTCTCCCAATTTTGCCCTTATGTCCTTTAGCACCTTAAGTCTATTTAAAGCTAATACCTTAACCATACACTAATTTCATTCTAACACTCCATTCCAAATTTTAATTTCTACTTAGGTTTCCTAAAATAATGAGCTAAATTCTAAAATAATAAAACAAATAAATCAATAAAAAAATTCAAGGTCCAACACATAACAACTAAAAAATAAAAGAACAACAATGCTTCTTATTTAATAACACAAGACAAAGACACTTTTGATCAACAAAGCAGAAACTGTTATAAAAGATAGAAATAATATGGTGTGCCACTAATTATAGATACACCATTCAATAGTTAGTGTATGTTATTAGTTTTGGTTTTACCTACACATATGGAGTAGATGATCACATGTGTATTGAGATGGTTTGGTTTTACCTACACATATGGAGTAGATGATCACATGTGTATTGGGATGGTTTAGTTTTACCGACACATATGGAGTAGATGATCACATGTGTATTGGATGGTTTGGTTTTACCTACACATATAGGGTAGATGGTCACATGTGTGTTAGGTGTTTGAAATGTACTATAAATAGAAGGTTTGATGTAAGAGAGAAATGTAATGAATGAATCTTATAAGAAGAATTTTTCTCTCCCAAATACTCTGAAATTTTAGTTTTGGTTTTATAACACAAAATTTTAGTTTCGGTTTTATAACAGAAACAAAGGTAGTTATCTCTTCTTCTTTTTTATTTTTTTCGTTTTTTTTATTTACTTTTTCAAAGAAGCCAACCATCTCTTTTATCTAATTTCTTCTTGATTGGCTACAATATTTTTCAACTCAACAAAAGTCGATTGTTTATCTCAACTACTCATCGAGTGACGAGACTTAAAATTTGACCTTAATCCAAGAACTAAAATTCTTCTCATACGTTTCTCTGTAATTTTATTTTATGGTCCAACGTTGATATTTCGTGACAGATGACAAAAATTCTATTGAAATATCGACTCAGCAATTGCCTTAATGTCGTCGCTATTTCTATCTAGACTTCCACGCAATGTTCAAAGATGAGATACTAATTTCTAACAGACTCCTTAAGGCAGTAAAATTACTTGCATGTAAGATTTTTAAAGAAATGTTGCAGACACTACCATTTTTATTAAAACTTTTGCTAATAAGAAGACATAGCATCTATAGAATAGCAGATATTAGGTAGATATCTGCACAGATAAAAGGATAAACATCTGCCTTTAATTGAAGTGTGGTTTGGCTATGACGTGAAGAGGTACTGTCCTGTGCATGGAGATCCCAAAAGCTTCTGTATTGTCAATGTCTTGAGGTCTGACACCAGAAGGGAGCTCCCAATCAAAGCTATGAAGCAGTTGAGCAAGAGCAAGCTCAATTACGGCTGTTCCAAAGACAATTGCCGGGCAGCTTCTTCTACCTGCTCCAAAGGGTAGCAACTCAAAATCCTGCCCCTTGAAGTCCATGGTACTGCCCACAAATCTTTCTGGTTCAAACCTCTCAGGATTTTCCCAGAGTTGTGGGTCTCTACCTATCGCCCAGACATTGACGTAAACCCTAGTATTTGCTGGAACATTGTACACACTAATGGTAACATCTTCCATAGATTCTCTGGGAACTAAAACAGGAACTGGTGGATGGAGCCGAAATATCTCTTTGATAATAGCTTTCATGTACTGGAGGTTGGGAAGATCACTTTCTTTCACATGTGGTCTGTCTCCTACGATTTTCCTTACTTCAGCCTGTGCTTTCTCCATGACTTTGGCATTCATGATTAGCTCTGTCATCGCCCAATCAAGGGTTATGAATGTTGTATCGGTTCCAGCAGCAAACATATCCTGCGTACGGAACAATCAAGAGAAAGATCAGGATCCTGGAATTACAATTTACAGGTAAACCCAAAGAGAAATGAAGTAGTCTATACGAACCAAGATGATGGCTTTGACGTTATCCATTGTAAGGGGCATTTCAGCAGACCCATTCTTGTGTATGTCAAGCAAAACGTCCACCAAATCCTTTTGCTCCCCTGTTTTTTTCTCAGATCTTAGATGTTCAGTGATGACCTCATCGAAGAACTGGTTAAATCGTCTGAAAGTGTTCTGGAGTTTTGACTTCATGCTTGATAAATTGTGAACAAACTCCAAAGAAGGAAAATAATCTCCCAGACTGAACCCTCCAAGCAATTCTTGGTAATCATCAAGCAACTTTTGGAATCCATGTCGATCATATTCCCCACCTTCAGAGAAACCCTTGCCAAGTGCAACTCTGCACAAGACATCATTTGCATATAAACCAATCATTTTACTCAGATTGGTAATTTTGGGATAGAACTCTGCAATCCGAGTTACCAAGCGAGCTACCTCTTCTTCTCTAACAAAGCTGAAGGATTGAACCCTTTTGATACTAAGTAGCTCAAGAATGCAGATTTTCCTTACGCTCCTCCAATAGGCACCGTAAGGAGCAAAAACTATATCAGTGCAGCCATAGAACAGGCTCTTGGCAGACAAAAGTTGAGGACGGCTAGAGAGAGCAAGATCGTGGGTTTTCAGTACTTCCTTTGCCAAATTAGCGGAAGAGACTACCACAGTCGGGATTTCACCGAGTTGTAAGAAAATGATCGGACCATATTTGTCAGCTAGTCTGCGAAGAGATAAGTGAGGCATGTTACCAAGCTGGTGAAGGTTCCCGATGATGGGTAACTTTGCAGGGCCAGGTGGAAGATTCAGCTTTCGTTTTCTTAAGTTATCCTGCAACAGAAACATCAACACTATTGCTACCAAAATGGATGCCAAAGTGAAGAAAAGCTTCCAACTTTGGTTCAGCCATTGAAGAAGATCCATCGAAGTTTTGTCTTACAGGAGTGAAGGGGTTATTTGGACGATACTGAAATTGCTTGGAATGGTAAGTTAGAGATATGAAGGAGAGGTCATAAGCAACGATGATGATTTGACTAAAGCATGTGACTATTTTATTCTTTTCTGGTTCTTAAAGTCTTTCACTCACCGGGGGAAAATAAGTCTTTTGTCTTATAGGACTGAGAGTTAAGATTTCTATTTAATTTTACTGTATCTTATTATATTTTATAAATTTTAACTATTTATTTATGTGAATTTTTCGTTTATTTATGCTAGACTTACGTAGAGTCCACATAAATAAATGACTAAGATTTATTGTACAAAATAAAACACCATAAAATTAAACCAAAAATTTGAAGGGGTTATTTGGACGATACTGCAATTGCTTGGAATGGTAAGTTCGAGATAGGAAGGAGAGGTCATAAGCTACAGGTTCAATGATGTTAATTTGACTAAAGCATGTGACTATTTTATTCTTTTCTGGTTCTAAGGCCCTTGCACTTTTATGATGATTTGGAAATTAACGAAAGGGACTATGTTTTATAATTTTCATTAGCTTTAATTTAGCGAAACTTAATCTAAACTTAAGCTTCCAAATTGACGACATGACTTTTCTTTTCGGTTTCTACAATTTATGTTCTTACCGGAACACTTTCTACCATTTGGAGATCGGGAAGCCATAACGCTTCAAACATATTGTAAAAATCGTAAACACTTTAGGGATTTGAATCTAGTAAAGAGATCAAAAACCAGAATGAATGGTTATTCTCAATCATACGAAGCAACCGAAGGATGGTGTATATACCATCACTATTTATACAAAATGATAACAACTATTACATAAAACCCAAATCAACTAAAAACTATACTATACAACAATAGTCTACATTATACAAAGAATACTATATTCTACACAATAAATACAATTGCAGAAATGTTTTACAACCCTCCCTCAAGGTGGTGCTTGGTGCCAATCACTCAAGCCCAACTTGAAAAGCAAAAAAGAAAAAACCAAAGCTGGCAAAGTCTTAGTAAACATATTAGCCAAATGAAACTTTGAAGGAATATGTTGAGGAAGAACGAAGCCTTTTTTTATGCTTATCTCGAACTAGATGACAATCAGTCTCTAAATGCTTAATCCTTTCATGAAAAAAAGGATTAGCAGTGCTATGAACAGCAGCCAAATTGTCCAACCATAAAGGGATAGGAAATGAAATGGATATGCAAAAATCAGCCAATAAATAAGAAATCCATTGCAACTCACAGACTATAGTGGAGAGACTACGATATTCAACCTTTGCGGAAGACTGAGAGGTAGTGGATTGTTTCTTAGTTTTTCAAGAAATCATAGCATCACCGAAAAATACACAAAATCTTGTTAAGAACCATCTACTAAAAGGCCATGAAGCCTAACCCGCATCATAAAATGCTTGTAATGAACAAGAATTGTTATAAGGAAAGAATAAACTTGTAGATGGAGACTGCTTTAGATAATTGGGCACATGAATCGTAGTGATCATCCAATGTTATTCAATAGGAGCCTAAGCAAACTGACTCAATTGTTGAGTCGCATGTGTGATGTTGGCCCCCGAATTTTGTTCATTGAAGTTAAGCATGATTTAAATAATTTTGAGGTCTTGATAGATTAATTATTTTTATTTTGTGGAGTTAATTAGTATGTTAATGTGAGTAGGATTATATAACATAGGTTAATTGAATTATAATGTTAAGGTGGTAAGATTGCATGAGGGCCAAAATTGGCAAGTCACTTAAGTATTTAAGTTACAAGGCATATAAGGAAGGGTATAAGGGTCTTTGTACAATCATTAATGGAAAAATTGAAATAAGAAGTATGGGCTTGCTTTTAAGGAAGAAGCAAGAACGAAATTGAGAGAGAATAAACAAAGAGAAGAGAGAAGGAGAGAGTTCCGGTTTTGAGAGAAAGGAAGGAGAAAAAGCTAGGGTTTCTTCATTTCTTAGTTTCCAAGAGGGATTTTGAAGTTTGTTCAAGAAGGAAAAAAGAAGAGGAAGATTAGAGTTCTCATTCAAGCCAAGAAACTCTTCATTTGGTGAAGATTTAAGGTAAGTTTGATATTAATATTTTGGATTTTTGAAAGGATTTTGGTTCATATAGCTTAAGAAATGTATGGGTTTAAGAATTCTAGGATCAATTTTAGTGAATATGTCTTATGGGTTCTCCAATTGAAATTCCTATTGAATGGGGGATTTTGCCTTTGATGAAGGAAATCAAGAAAGGCAATGGAAGCAAGGGGAGAGACATTTTTTCAACAAAGTTTCAAGCAAGGAAATCAAGGTGGGTTTCATGTTTATAATTGAGTAATGAGCCAATGATGTTTTTGTCCAAATCAAGAAAGTAAAATAATTTCAATTACTTCATAAATGTTGCCTTTATTGCTTTTGAATGATTTATGAAAGTGCTACATGTTTTGGTGTATGAATTTTGATGATGAATTGTGAAATGATGATAGAATTGCATATGAAATATGTCACGCTCATGAAAGACAAGTTTCCAAAAATGTGCCATATGGGCAAAATGCTTTCAGTTCATGAATTACATGCTATGTGGGTTTGGTGTAGTCCATCCAAAAATGTCACGTGCATGTTAACCAAGTTAAGGCTTCTTCCGCCTGCCCGCTAGTGGCACGGAGCTCCTTCATGGACTCCCTCCAGTTTACAACTACACAAGACCATTATGTGGAATTGTGTAGTTCGTCATGTTTATGGATCTACCTAAACCAATCCTATGTGCTTATGTGTTTATGATTTGTGAATAAGTTGAAAAATGCATAAATTTTGTTGTTTGCGATTTTTGATTACATGACGAAAATTTTGAGAAACATGTGTTTTATGATTCAATAAGAATTTTCCATGACAAAGAACTTTTTGAACAATTTTGCTTGTTATTCGTTTTAAACATGTTACCCACGAGCTTTTTAAGCTCACCCTCATTTCCATCCCATCTCCAGGTGATGAGCAAGAGACAGAGTGAAAGAGAGTTAAGGCATTACTCCGGATTTGCATATTTTTTATTTTGGAATAATTTTTGTAAAATAAGGTTATAGTTGCATGTTGAGCAATTATAGTTCAAGTATTTTATGTATTTTGTGATTTTGCGAAATATTGTATTGTGGCTCAAAATTCCCATTGAATTTTGTAAAACTCTTAATTTATTATATTAATGAAATGTGGATTGGTGTATGGATTTGAAATGTGAATTTGTGTATGGATGAGGTGGAGTTGGAACATGAATTAATTAAGGATGAGTCAAGTTGGAATTAAGTACACTTGAAGTTATCAACTTGAGTTGATGATTTTGAACATGAATTGTTGTGATATATATATATATATATATATATACACACACACACACACACACACACACACACACACACACACACA